>CABHPQ010164567.1:11906-46417 GCA_902168405.1 Peromyscus aztecus | reverse complement strand
GTTTGCCCCTCCCCCCTTTGAATAGCTTATTGAGCTTAATTAGGGTTGGCTGCGTGGACATGCGTGTGGGATTTACTGGAGCATGGACAACTTAACCAGTATCTACACAACTGAAGAAACCTTTCTTTAGTAACCATTAATTTCCAATAGCTCCTCAGCTAGGGATGGAGCGTCATGAGCTCCATTTTCATTATTTGAGACAGGGTCTCATGTAGCTCAGGCTAGCCACCTTTGAACTCAGATCCAAGTGCTGGGATTAGAGTTATTTGCCAACATGCCCAGCTACTTTATTTTATGTAGAAAATAATGACAAGGGCTGGAAAGAGAGCTAGTGAGGGTAGAGAAAGATGAACTTGGGCATTTGGACATTGGATTTTGATTTAAAGTTCTGATCTCCCTGCACTTTTTGTTTGCTTAGGGCAGCATAGGGAATCCAAGCTAATGCTTCCTGTTTGCTGCCACTGTGCTACACCCCAGTCTACACGTTGTTTTATGTAAGGTCTGCAAATTAAGAATATTAACATTAAAAAAAAAAAGAGTTGTAAAACATTGCTACCCCCTCAAGACAAAATTATGTAAGGGAGACTGCTGTGTCCTCTGCCAACCCTAAAAGACTCACCAATGTAGCTCGTTGGAGGAAAAATTGATGCCCTATCAGCACATGCTGCCTTTGTAAAGTGGAATGGACTTGTAAGTGGGGCTCACTAATCCTGCTCTCTGTTTTTCTCTGACAGACTTCAAATGAAGTGATCACCCTTATATATCCTTTGTCTTTATTTTTCTTTTTTTAAAAAACTGTGTGTATGCCTGTGTTTGTGTCGTGGTGTGTGTGTAGAGCTCAGAGAACAACTTAAACAGCCAGTTCTCTCCATCCACCTTTACATGGGTTTTGGACTCAGGTTGCCTGCCAGGTGTATGCAGCAGGAGCCTTACTGGATGAGCCATCTTGGTATCCCTCCCCCCAGGTGTCTTTTGAACACTTGGACGGTAACACTTGAAGGAGAGCTTCCTTTTTGAGGTGGTGCACATTCCAAGCTTTTAGTATTGTCACATGACTTCCTAGAAAGGCATTCAGTTTTCGGTTAACAGTTTACATTGTACTGAATTGTGATGTAGATACAAGGCATGGGTGTGGAAGGTACAGTCTGAGGGGTTTTGGCAAATGTATACACCAGCACTACCACCTCATTCACAGTGAACCACTGCCGTCACCTATGTCATAACCCCTCAACTACTGATCAGATTTCTCCTTCCCTGGGAATTTACATGAATAGAATAGATGGACTGTGTTCTTTTGTGACTGGCTTCTTCCATCCAGCATGTTTTGATGTCTATTTATTAAAACTTAGAGTATTCCGTTATGAATTTTTTAGGTTTTTTTTTCCCCCCTAGTCTATTGATGGATAAATGGGACTCTTTAGTTTTTGGCTATTAAGTAAAGTATCATGTGGTAAATACTGATTTCACTTCATAAGAGACTGCCAAGCGTTCCCAGGGTGGTTGTGCCGTTTATGTTGGCAGTTTCAGTTCCAGGGGAAACTGCACAGGGGCTACAGTGGCCCCAGTCCTCACTGACTTTGCTATTGGTAGTCTTTAAATGATGGTTGTCTTGGCTGCGTTAGAGAGATGCTTCAACAGTTAAGAGCATTGGCTGGAGGACCTGGTTCAATTCCCAGCACCCACATGGCAGCTAAGAGTGATCTTTAAGTCCAGTCCTAGGGGATCCAATGCCCTCTCTGACCTCTGCAGGCTTTTCACACACAAAGTACACATACATACATGTTGGCAAAATGCGCCATAAAAAATTAAAAATAAATGATGGCTATCTAATATGTTAATTATCTTATAGTAATTTTGATTTTCTGAGGCAAGGTCTCACTCTGTGGCATAGGCTTGCCTAGAACGTACTGTAGTCCAGGTTGACTTTAAATTTCATCCTCAAATATTTGATTGTGTTATACTATTTTCGTTCTGTAAAACATCAGCCTGTTCTTTGCAACACCTAATTCTGTCCCACCAAAATATTTAGCTTTCTGTAAGAAATGCATTACCCGCTGGGCAGTGGTGGCGGACGCCTTTAATCCTAGCACCTGGGAGGCAGAGCCAGGCGGATCTCTGTGAGTTCGAGGCCAGCCTGGTCTACAGAGCAAGATCCAGGACAGGCACCAAAACTACACTGAGAAACCCTGTCTCGAAAAAAACCAAAAAAAAAAAAAAAAACAAAAAAAGAAAGGTATTGCCCTTCCTTCTTGTGTAATGGAGCTACCTCTGTAGGTGGTCATACCATTGTTGAGCTTAATTTTGCCATGGCTGCAGATTCAAGTAAAGAAACTTGTAAAGCTAGCATTCTGGGTAATGTACAGAATAAACATTATTTATCTCCATCAGTCAATCAGTCATTCAGCCTGTCAAGTCTTCATACTTGTTTATAGGAAATACAGCGCCTATGAAGATACCCAAGGAAGCTAAGCATGTGCCTTTAATCCTAGCACTGCCTCCTGGAGGCAGAGGCAGGTGGATCTCTGAGTTTGAGGCCAGTCTGGTCTGTTCTATAGAGGGCGTTCCAGGACACAAGAGAAACCCTGTCTGGAAAAACAAACAAACAAACAAGGAAAAAAAAAAGATAAGGAGTGAAAAGATTGCCATGAGATAATCATTTGCTTTTTTTCTGGATTATTTTACTATTTTAACATTGTCAAGATGCTGTATAGCCTGTGGTTCAAAAGACTTTCCATATCCCAGGGGAATTAGAAGGCCCTTCAGTTCAGACATGTGTTGCTCAGTTTTTCTCACTTGCAGTCCTTTCCCTTAAAAAGTTCATCTTCATGGCAGAACGTGGGGAGGGGCTTTGCACGTGGAGGCACTAAGGAGAGACAGGGCAGGTTTACATTGGCCGGAACCCTGCAAACTTGAGAGCGCTTTTCTGTAGCAGAAACTCAAATCGTTGTGTATTTATTTTTTCATTTAAAAAGTTCTTTAATCCATGGCCAACATCTTTTAAAAATTGAGACATGGTGCTTCACTGAAAAAAAATCTAGTCCCCTGGCCCAGCACCATAATGCATCCACAGCTGGCTAGAAGAGTCCCTCATCTGGGCCTGTGCTCTCCTGTGGGCCACTGGGCATCTATGCTTAAAAACCCGGAGCAGTGGCCACTGGGTAACACACACCCAGGAGGCCCAAAGGCCCCAAACTCTCAAATTTCCCAGGAGCAACTATTTCCCACCATCCCACTGGGGGGACTATACGAGGTTAATCCGTCTTTATTGAAGGCCAGCCCATACTTCGTTTGTTGGGTTAGCCATGTCCACCTGCTCTGGCTGAGGCTCAGACAATCATCTCCAGCTGCTGGGCATACTCCATGATCTGTTTGGCCTTTCAATGGAGAGGATGATAGTGTCTTCTGGCTTCTGCTGGCCGGCAAAGCAGTAGTAGTTGTTAGGGCCCAGGACCCAACCTCACTTCTTGGCATAGTCTGTCATCTTTTTGGGTGTGTTGAAGAAGAGGATCTGGATAGCTTCAGCAAAAAGGATCGAATCATTATTTAAATATTGCCCTTCTTCCTGAATGTAGAGTCTTAAGGGGGATCCAGCAAATGGGATTTACATGGCCATTCTCTACCACATAGTGAATTTTGCTAACTTGTTATTTTATTATTACAAGAATTTCTTTTAAGTACTCATTAGACTGTTGATTAAAGCCAGAAAGTTTTAGAAATCCCAGCCATGAAAAAAAGGGGGGGGGGCAGGGGATGGATGGATGGATAAAGAACCTAACTGACAATTCTGCAAATTTACCTAGTGATCAAATGTATTCATAGGAACCAAACTTATGCAAAGTGTTTCAAGTTATCTTCAGTGAGTTAAAAAGTGTCAACAAGACAAAACATTTTACCTTTTAGTGCCTTTTTTTGTTTTAAATCACAAAAACCCAGAAGGCTGGAAATGAAACAAATAAACAAAAACTGAGATAGTTGGTGTTCTTTAAGGAGTGGCAGAGCTGCCATCCATGGTCATTGAGGTCCTCCTTGTGTTTGAGGTTAGAGTCTGTAGTGAAGTTTAAGTGTATGTAGTTTGTAGACATGTGAGTGTAACCATGTGCTCGTAAATGATAGAACTCATTATTTGTTGAACTTCTACTGGTGCCTACTGTAGATGAAATCCCTAAGTGAAGTGCTACTCTCTAATGCGCTAAGAATCAGCACAGAGCAGTGCTGGGGGTGTAGTTTGGTGATTAAATATGTGCTTAGTATACACAGATCCCAGGTTTAATCCACAGTACCACAAACAAAACCAAAACAAAACCATGTTTCTATTTTTGTTTTTTAAAAAGAAATGTATATTAAAACATTTACATAATTCTACGTGCTTGTGTTGTGCCTGTCTGTATGTACTGCATCCCATTGATGCACAAGCCTGCAGAGGTCAGAAGAAGCATGTGATCCTGCTGTGGGATGTTCTGTATGGCAAATGTGTTGCTAATAAAACACTGATTGGCCTGTGGCTAGGCAGGAAGTATAGGCGGGACTAACAGAGAGAATTAAAAGAACAGGAAGGCGAAGGGAGTCTCTGCCAGCCACTGCCAGGACAAGCAGCATGTAAAGATGCCGGTAAGCCACGAGCCATGTGGCAAGGTATAGATTTATAGAAACGGAGTAATTTAAGCTATAAGGACAGTTAGCAAGAAGCCTGCCACGGCCATACAGTTTGTAAGCAATATAAGTGTTTACTTGGTTGGGTCTGAGCGACTGTGGGACTGGCAGGTGAAAGATTTATCCTGACCGTGGGCCAGGCAGGAAAACTCTAGCCACATGTATGTACTGCATCCTATTGATGCACGAGCCTGCAGAGGTCAG
The DNA here is from genome assembly GCA_902168405.1 of Peromyscus aztecus. Taxonomy (NCBI): domain Eukaryota; kingdom Metazoa; phylum Chordata; class Mammalia; order Rodentia; family Cricetidae; genus Peromyscus; species Peromyscus aztecus. The sequence goes on along the minus strand of CABHPQ010164567.1, from coordinate 41,563 downwards.
AAGAAGCATGTGATCCTCTGGAACTGGAGTTACAGATGGTTGTGAGCTGCCATATGGGTGCTGGGAACTGAACCTCTGTCTTGTGCAACAGCAGTGAGCATTCTTAAATGATGAGCCATCTCTCTAGCCCCTTTTTGTTCATTTTTTGTTGTTGTTTGGGTTTATTTATTTATTTATTTATTTGAGACAGGGTCTTACTGTATAACCCTTGGCTGGCTTGGAACTCACTGTGTAGGCCAGGTATACTCAAACTGACTGATTCTCCTACCTCCCTGCCTACTGAGTGCTGGGATTACAGACATGTTTACCATTTTTTAAAAGGATTGTTTTTGATTAGGTGTATGTGCATGTCTGTGTGAGGAATATATACATAAGTGATGGTGCCTGCGGAGACCAGAGGCATCATTGCCCCGGGAGCTTGTGTGCCAGGCAGTTGTGAGCCACCTGACATGGGTGCTGGGAACTGAGCTGGGGCCCTTTGTAAGAGCAGTGAGTACTGTTAACAGTTGAGCCATCTGGCCAGCCCATATGTCTACTCTTTTAAAGTCTATGATTCTGTAATGTTAAATATATTCACACTGATGTGTAACATATCTTTAGAACGTTTATCTTTTGTCCACAACCTTTGGAAAGTACTTTTTTACTTTTTGTTTCTGAATTTTTTGATTCTTAAGTTGGTGTGAAAAGAATTGTGTTTTGGGCTGAATTTCAAATCATTATAACTAGGCTCAAACCGTTTATTAATCAAAATTAATTACCATTACAGTCAACACATTTTTGCAAGCAATTTGTTTGTTTGTTTGTTTGTTTGAGACAGGGTCTAGCTATATAAGGCTGGCCTGAAACTCAGAGATATCCCTCTGCCCGGACTTCTGAATGCTGAGATTAAAGGTATGTACCACCATGCCTGGAATAGAAATAAATTTCATTCTTTCTATAGTGTATAAAACAAAACAAAAAAACCCTGTGCTCCACTGCATGGATTATAATGCATCAGGATTAACTCCTGAGTTGTCAATAATGCATTGATGTCTCATTAAAGAAAGAAATAAAGGCACTTCGTCTTCGAGTTGGTTAACCGAGAGAGTGGTTATTCTACTTCATACCCCCTCTGTCTTCTGTCCTCTGTCTGTTGCATGAGTCTTAATCTGTACCTGCCCGAAGGGCTGTCTTGTGAATCTCTCCCTGTGTCTGTTGTATGAGCTGTGTGTCTGTCCTATCAGCTGTATAGGTCTGTCCTAATGAAAAGCTTCACTCTATATTTATTGAAATGCACAGAAAGCATCACATGGTGAAAGAATAGGATGCTTGAAAGAAATCTTTAACCGAGTTTTACAAGGGATTAAGTCACTGGCTCCAACTGACCCAGATAACAAATATCATTGCTTATCAACCAATAACTGCAAGTAGTAGCTTTCAACCTTTATGGCAGAGTTTAGGAAGTTGCTTTCAACTTCTGTATTTGCTGATCTCAGGAAATGACATACATGTATAACTCTGGGTCAGGGGCATGGAAGAGGACATAACTTAAGATTCCAGCCATGTATTAGGTTGTAAAAGTTGATTGCATGGGAAATCCAAGGTAAGCAAGGTTGGTTGTTACATTGTTCTCTTAAAGGCAGGTAAACAGTTTGAGTACACAGTAGGCTAGCAGTCTTAAGTGACCTCAAGGTGTATTATTAACTTGGATGTGAGGTCCAGCAGAAGTTCCAGGAGTCTCTTAGAACGGAAGAGATATTTTCAGAATTGCTACACTCTGTGATTTGACAAACTTTTGGAAAGTATTTCTTGCATCCTGGCTGTGGAAGTGTTTTCCCTCCAAGAAGTTGTTGAGGTACTTGGTGAAGTGGTGGTTGATGAGTGAAAGGTCAGGTGAGTAAGGTGGATGAGGTCAAAGTTCATAGCCCAGTTTATTCAACTTTTGAAGTTTTGGTTGCGTGATGTGCAGTCGGGTGGTGCTGTGGAGGAAAATTGGGCCCTTTCTGCTGGCCGGTGCTGGCTGCAAGGGTTGCAGGTTTGGGTGTATGTGGTTGATTTGCCGAGCACACGCATCTTGGACATAAAGATTTTTTTCCAGGATTCAGAAAACTGTAGTGGATTGCACCATGACCATAACCTTTTGGGGCAAGATTGGCTTTGGGCATTACTATGGAGCTTCTTGGTCCAACCATTGAGCTGACTGCCATGGTTGTTGTGTATAATCGCCCTTTTTTTTTGCGTATCACAGTCAGATGGGGAAGTAGGATCAGTGTTGCATAGAGTAAGAGAGGAGAGCAGTGTTGACTTTTCCTCAGCTCATGAGGTACCCAGTTACTGAATACTTTCACCTTTGCAGTTTGTCTCAAATGCAGATGACCTTTGGAGGGTCCACACTTAGTTCTGTGGCAGCAGCCTCTTGTGTGGTTGTAGGAAGTGCTTCAGTAATTGTTCTCAGTTGGCTTTATCAGCTTCCCATGCCAGTCACTTCATTCCTCATCTTCAAGGCTGCATCTCCTTTGCAAAACTTGTTGGACCTCGACTTCCGGGTACACTCTTGATCAGTTACTAGGTGAAATGTATGTTGATATTTCAAGCTGTCTTTGTTGCTTTATGACCCATTTTGAACTTGAGTAAGAAAATCTCTTGAATTTACTTTTTGTCTAACATCATTTCAAGTAGTACAAAATACATCTAAAGAGCAAGTCATTGAAAAAGACTTAAAGCAAGAAGTACACATTAAAATGATGTATAACAGAACCACATTTATTTAATAACGTGTTACAGAAACACAGGACAAATTTCAACAAGTTAAAAACTGAAATTACCTTTGCATCAGCCTAACACTTTAGATACTTTTTGTGTGAATGGAAATCGACTATCTCTTGTTCTCCTGTGGATTGGCTTGTTTTGCTTAGTGTAATGTCCTTGAGGTTCATCTTGTTGTGGGGTGTGTCACAGTTTCCTTTTTTTAACTGAAAAAAAAATGTGATATTCTGATCATAATTGCTTCTCTCCACCCATCTGACTCCACACCTTTCTCTCTGTGTCTTTAGAAAGCAAACAGACAAAAAACAACATAAAAAACAAAAAGAAAAAACCAACAAAACAAAACAAAACCCAAATCCCAAAACCTCAGAGCTGTCTTTTTTAAAGGCATTTTACTATTCCATGACGTACGTAAACTGTATTTTAAAATCTCTTGTATCATGTACCAGTGAACATATGGGTAGTTTCTACCTTTTGGCTATTTTTAATAGTGCTGCAATGAATGTTGGACAAATTCTTCCCACTGTTCTGAATTTCTTTCCTCCTAACCCTTCTGCCTTGAACTCTGGATCCTCTTGCTTTTACCTCCCACATGCTGAGACTCCAGGCCTTTGGACTATACATACTGTGTATGGTAGGACTTCTTTTGGTTATTTATTCATATGTGAGACTGTTGGGTCACAAGGTAATTCTCTCTTTAATTTTTGAGGAACTTCTTGGCACTATTTTTTATAATGAGTACACTATTTTATACCCCCATCTTAACACAAAAGTTCCAGTTATGTAGCCCAAACTGGCCTTGAACTCAATATGTAACCCAAGGTGACCTTAAATTTATGGTTACCCTCTTGTCTCAGCCTCCTAACTGTTGGGATTACATGTGTGCACCACTATACCTGCTAAGTATTTTGAAATCGAGTCTCCCTACTTCTCCCGTGCTGGTCTTAACCTCATGATCTTCTTGCCTCCATCCTCTCCAGGGTACTAGGATTGCTGATGTGTGTTGTTATTTCCAGTTTACTTCCTGTTCTTTGAATAGTGGTCCTCCAAATGAGTATGTAAGTTTTGTTGTTTTTAGACAGAGTCTCACTGTGTAGCTCTGGAACTCAATATATATTCAGACTGACGTGGAACTGGAAGAGATCTGCCTGCTTCTGCCTTCCAAGTGCTGGTGTAATACCACTGTGCCTGACTTGTTTGTTTGTTTTGATTCGCACTAGAGCTTTGCAACATCTTTTCACATGCTTTTGCTCTTCAATATTTTACTTTTTAATTTGTTGAAAATCATCCATTTTAGTGTAAAAGTAAATCTACACTTAAGTGGGGAAATGGCAGTTGGAAGCTTTCCTGTGTCCTGCCAGGCCCTGCAGCTGCTCAGTCCCAAGTAAACACACAGAGGCTTATATTAATTACAAACTGTACGGCCTATGGCTCAGGCTTCTTGCTAGCTAGCTCTTTCATCTTAAATTAACCCATTTCTATTAATCTCTTGCCACATGGCCATGGTATTACCTGTCTGCTGGCATGTTGCTCCTTGGGCGGCTGGCTGGCATCTCCCCTGACTCCACCCTTCTCTGTCTTCAGTTTGAATGTACCGCCTAACCTTATTCTGCCTTGCCATTGGCCAAACAGCTTTATTTATCAACCAATGAGAGCAACACATTCACAGCAACACATGTACAGAAAGACATCCCACAGCAGGGAAAGTAGCATCTTTTCTTATGTATATATAAAAAATTGTCTTGGGTGGGTGAGATAGCTCAAGTCAATAAAGTACTTTTCATAAGCATGAATACCCAAGTTTGATCCTGAGAATCCATATAAAAAAGCTGGGTGTAATGTGCATGCTTATAAAACCAGTGCTGGGGAGGCAGCCTAGCCTCATAGAGTTTCTTGTCTCAGAAAACAGTGCCTGAGGAACTACACTCAAGGTTAACACAGGCTTGTGCATACATGCTTGCACACCTGCACACACACGTGTACCCACATGAACAGGCACACACACATACATGCAGATAAAATTTGCATTATGTGAACTTTATAAGTCCTTTTAACTGGTTTATCATTTGGTAGCAAAAAGCTATAGTACTATTCATGAAATTCTAATTTAAGATGTATTATAGTGTACATCTAATTTAAGATGCTTTATAGTTAGCAAAGTTAGCAAATTTATTTTTACTTTTATTTATTTATTTTTTAAAAACATTTTATGTGCATGGTGTTTGCCTGCATATATTGTGTGAGGGTATCAGGTCCCCTGGAACTAGAGTTACAGACAGTTGGGAGTTGTCATGTGGGTGCTGGAAATTGAACCTGGGTTCTCTGGAAGAGCAGTTAGTGCTCTTAACTGCTGAGCCATCTCTCCAACCCCAGGAATTTTATTTTTAAATTCTTAATGGGTTTTATAAGATATGTGGCCATCAAAAATATTTAAGAGTCAGCCAGGTGGCACATGACTTTAATCCCAGCACTCAGCAGGCAGAGGCAGGTGAATTTCTGAGTTCAAGGCCAGCTTGGTCTACAGAGCTTTCCATGACAGCCAGGGCTACATAGAAAAATCCTGTCTTGAAACCTCCGACCCCAAACCAACAAGAACAAACACAGGTATGGGAGCTGAAGAGATGACTCAGCCGTTAAGAGCACTGGCTGCTGCTCTTCAGAGGACCCAAATTCAATTCCCAGCACCCACATGGCAGCTCACAACTGTCTCTAACTCCAGTTCTAGGGGTCTGTCGTCACCATCACACAGAATTATATGCAAGCAGAACACCAATGCATAAAATAAAAATAAATAAATCTTTAAAAAAGTATTGAAGAGTCAGGAAACGTGAGGGAAATAACCTTTCTAGATTAGTCAGTGGGGACTTGTAAGGGGCAGAAATGCTGGCGAGCAAGCATGGAGGAAGTTAATGTTAGAGTTATCCCATTTCTCCCCTTAAGTGATTTAATGTCTGTGGAGAGTGTTTGCCTACCAGAAAAAGAAAGCTTAAGTTATGCATATTTTCCTGTTTTTTGAGAATATGGTCTCATGTAGCTCAGGCTGGTCCCGAACTCCTTGTCCTGCTGTATGCCTTGCTAGTGCTGAGGATTCCAGGCATTCACTGCTGCTTCCTTCCACTGTTAAATACAAATAATAGTCTCTAGGAGGTTCTGCTGATAAAGTGGTATTTTGTTGGTGTCTTAGTTTGCTCTCTGTTGCCGTGATAAAACATTCTGACCAAAAGAAAGAAAGGGCTTATTTGACCTGGATTTCTATGTCACAGTCTATCACTGAGGGAACTGAGGGCAGGAACTCAAGTCAGGAACCCAGAGGCAGGAACTGAGAGTACCATGGAGTACCGCAGTGATGGCTCGCCCCTCGTAGCTTGCTCAGCTTGCTTTCTTATACTGCCCAGGAGGGGTCCCTCCCATGGGGGCCGAGCCCTCTCACCTCAAGCATTAATCAAGAAAATGACCCACAGACTTGCCGTAGGCCATCTGCTGGAGGCAGTAGTTTAAGGTTCCTTCATTGTCAGGTCCATCTTGCTGGTTTGAAACAAGTCACAATTTGTCAACTATAGCAGTATAGTTCAGTGGTAATGTGCTTGCTTAGCATATAACATATAACATATGTTATAACATATATATATATAGCATATAACATATAACATTAAAGGCTTGCTTTAATCTTTAGCACCATTAAAAAAAGATCATCGTTAAGAGGGTGTAGCTAGGTCTTAGTGGTTCATACCTGTAATGCCTAGCATTGGGGGCTGCGGCAGGACTGCAGTCAGTTTGAGGTTAACCTGGGCTACATCGTGAGATCCTGTCTCAACAAACAAAACCTTAAGGAAGTAAATACATTTAAAAAATGTTAATCATCTAGTTTGAGCTTACTGGTTCCCAGTCCTTAGGTAATTTATCATTGTAGTTAAAAAAATGAAAGTTGTACCATACATATTCTAGAAAAGAAAAAATTTTCAAATTACTTATTGGGTGCCCCACCCAGTCCTTATCCAGTAGGCCAATTTGAAAGATGAGATGTCTTTTTTTCAGAAGACGGGCTTAGTCTGCCCATTGTAGCTACTCTGTTTCCTGTCACAGCACCTCTTTCCCTGGGCATGTGGAGAGTCCTTGCCCTTCTTGGACTGCAGCACTTCGTGGGGCTGATGCTTGCCACGTTTCTTTTTTTCTTTTTTCTTTTTTTTTTTGTTTTTCGAGACAGGGTTTCTCTGTGTAGCTTTGCGCCTTTCCTGGAACTCGCTTGGGAGACCAGGCTGGCCTCGAACTCACAGAGATCCGCCTGCCTCTGCCTCCCGAGTGCTGGGATTAAAGGCGTGCGCCACCACCGCCCGGAACTTGCCACGTTTCTTACAGAAAGTCCAGCGGGTCTTAGGTCATTCACCGTGTTTGCGGGGGTGATATTGACACAGAAAAGCCAGAGTATTTTTAAAGGAAAAGACACCCAGAATATTGTAATCATTCTTCTTTTGGGTTTGGATTTGACCTTATTTAGCCTGGTATTTAGTTAAGAGTCATGGTTAGAGCTGCTAATTTAGTTGGAAAGATAGGTAGTTCATGTAGTTTAATCTCAGTTTTCCAGTCAAGTAGAAAAAGAAACATTTATTAGGAAGAGAAAATAATAACTGCTGTCTTGATTAGCAAGAACTTTAAAGAAGGTATTGGGGCCACAGTACTGCTTGGGAACTTAGTTTGTTTCAATTCTCTTAGTTTCTTAACTGTTGGCTGCTGGGTGAGGAGGGTCAGGAGTGTCGTTTAGGCAGAGACTTGTCTTCCATGATGTGGGTTTGCACCTGATTTCCTTAGGAAGAATGTGGAATCCTTGGGCTTGTGTTGTCTGGTCACTGAGAGGTAGAAAGCAGTGTTCTGGCCACTTCGCAGGGGCTTCCATCACCATGGGACAAAAAAGGAAGATGGGGAAAGCTCCTGGTGGAGAGCAGAGGTAGCTGTTCTTTGTGATGATGGTAACGGGAACAGGCTTTGAAAAGCTGCCCAACATGAGTTGAGATGTAATTGTATATATGGTCTCAATACCAAGTATTGTATACATAAGTAATATGTCAGATACCATCAGTGATTGTTAGAAAACCTAATCCAAAGTAGTTTATGGTGTGTGTGTGTGTGGGGGGGGGTGCATGTATTTTTTTGCTCTTATAATTGAGCAGTTATTAAAATTGATTTTGCTCTTTGCTTGGCGGTAGGGCTCAAGTGTTCTCACTAGGACAGCTCACCCAGGATCCTAAGTGCCCCTGAGAGTCATACTCCTTTTCTCTTGATTTCTTGGGAATTGGGCCATTTCTTTTTTCTTTTTTCTTCTCCCCTTCCCTCCCCTTCCCTCCCCTCCCCTCTCCTCTCTTTTCCTCATTTTTCTTTCCTTTCATTTCCTTTTTCCTCATTTCTTTCTGGCTTCTGCATAGATAGTCCAGGATGTCCACTCTTCCCTTGTTTCCTTGTAGCAGAGCTAAACCTTACAAATGATATGTTAGGAAGATGCAGGAGTACTCACTCTCAGTTTAAATTACTAATAAACCTGCATTTGTTTTTAAGTCCATTATTACTAGACACAGAGACAGTCACTGAGATTTTTATAAATGAGTAAAACCCTGTTCTTGATAGTGACAAATTTATTTACAGTGGGGGTGGTATACGGAGAAAATTGTGATTTTAGGTGTAAATATGACAGTGGTGGAATTTGGAAATTGTGGAGGAGTCAGTTCTTCACCTTCTGATGGACAAGAAGCTGTGAGACTAGGACGGCACCTGAAAAGCAAGTGTTACTTTCAAAGGCATGTCGCCTGGGACTCTCTCCCACCTGGTAGTTTCTTTCCTCTCTGTTGCCAGTCAGCTGGGGACTAAGTGATCACTTTTCTTTCTTGTCTCCAGTGTGGTCTAAACTAGTCTCCTGCTCCAGAGATGGCACTAGCCTGGCCACACGGTTACTCTTTCAGTTTCTCCATCCCCGCTCCTGTTTCTATATGGCTGCCAGCCTAGTCTTCAGAATGTGAATCACCCCACCTCTCCTTTTACGCAACACTCTGGTTTCCTATTGCTCTTAAGATACATTTGAAAATCATAACATCTTATACAGCTAGACAGAAATGTTCTTGTAATCTCTTGAAGACACAGTGTGGTTCTAATACTTGTATAAGAAAATGTTCTAGAAAAGGACACTGGTTTAGACTTCAGGTACGGGCTCTAGTATGTGTTACATGTCTGAACTATAGCTAGTTTCCACAGTCACATATGACGGGCTCAGAGTCTACAGCTGTAGCATGAATCTTAAAGAGTCTTATTAACAAAATCAAACCTGAGGCCAGTTATTGGGGTGAAGCAGGAAGATCAGAGAGACAGAACGAGCCACAGCTATCTCACCTCGCCAGATCCTCAGCTGGTCTTGTTTCCTCAGACTGGAGGCCTCTGACTCCTCATCCAGAATGGGTCTCAGCTGAACTGCTGCTAGAAGCCTGAATGCTTAACCAGCCCAAAATGCTTCTCCAGGCCAAATGCCTCTCCAGGCCAAATGCCTCTAGTCTCTGGTCCTCACGCCTTATATACCTTTCTGCTCTCTGCCACCACTCCCTGGGATTAAAGTCTCACTTTCTGGGATTAAAGGCATTGTCACCATGCCTGGCCATTTCCAATGTGTCCTTGAACTCACTGAGATCCAGAGGGATTTCTGTCTCTGGAATGCTAGGATTAAAGGCGTGTGCTACCATTGCCTAACCTCTGTTTAATATTGTGGCTGTCCCGTCTCTGACCCCAGATAAGTTTATTAAGGTACACAATATTTTGGGGAGCACAATACCACCACATACAGCTAAAGATAAAGTAGGAGCATTTCCTTTGCACTTGCTGTCCTTTTCTTTCCTCTTGCTCACAAAACCCTACATGTGAATGAAAGTAGCACCAGAGGCAAAGACACCATCACAGTATTTGGACGGAGAAGTGTGGTCTGGTGTGTGTGTGGGGAGAGTGATGTATCCTTATTTAAACAGGCTGGCCTCAAATTCAGAGAGCTGCCTGTCTCTGCCTCCCAGGTGTTAGGATTGAGGGCATGCACCACACCTGACCCACATTTGTCCTTCTTATCCTGTACATTTTCTACTCTCAGTGCTTGTGAAATGCACCTTTTCACTTTCACCTTTTGCAACTACAGTGGTCCCTTTATATCTGAGGGGACTGCTTGGAGTAGCCCTTTGGATACTGAAATCCTTATATAAAATGGAGATGATTGACATAGCCTGTGCCTATCTTCTGTATGGGTCAGTTATCTGTGGTAGACTTCCAGTAACTAACACAGCACAGATGCTGTGTAAATGGTGGCTGCACTGTTTGTTGTTTAGGCCTGTTTAGGGAAAGTGACCACAAGTTTGTGCATGTTCACCATAGAGGGGCTTGTCTGTCATAGGCCTGGCTGTGTGGTGAGTGAGATGTGGGGTGGGCAATGCTCTAAGTGTTGGAGAGTGGCTGGGAATCTGTGCAGTGGCCGGGACTGTAGCAGACTTATACGTCTTCTTTTTTTTATTTTTTTTTTTTTAATCGAATGCTAGTACTTGGTGTGTAACAAATTCAAGTTTTGCTTTGTTTCCTATTTTCTGGAAATATTTCTTTTCTTGAATGTTTTTGATCAGAGATTTGTTAAGCCCATAAATGTGAAGCCTGGCAGTGAGGAATGTACCAGTTATATGTTGCTTCTATAACAACTTTTAAAAAACATATTTTATTTTGTATGTGTGGGTGTTTTGCCTACATGTTATATCTGGGCACCATTTGTGTGCCTGAAGCCTGAGGAGGTCTGAAGATAGTGTCAGATCCCTAGAAATGGAATTAAAGGTGGGTGTGAGCCGACATGTGGAGAATTGGACCTGGGTCCTTTGGGAGAGCAGCCAGTACTCTTAAAAACTGAGCCATCTCTCTAACCCCTATAATAGCTTTATAAAAACTAAAAACTTAATGTTTTTGAGATGATATATTGTGTACCCTAATAAACTTGTCTGAGGATCAGAGGACAGAGGCAGCCACTAGATAAAGAGGCCAGACAGTGGTGGCACACACCCTTAATCCTATTACTCAGGAGGCAGAGATCTGTCTGGATCTCTGTGAGTTCAAGGCCACACTGGAAACAAAGCCAGGCAGTGGTGGCACACGCCTTTAATTCCAGTACTGGGAAGCACACACCCTTTAGGGCGGAGAAAGGTATAGAAGGTGTGAGGAAACAGGAACTAAAAGCAGTTCAGCTGAGAACCTTTCTGGTGGAGACTCAGGATTTCAGTCAGAGGATCTGTAGAGTTGGTGAGGTAATAAGTGGTGGCTGTGGCTTGCTCTGCCTCTCTGATCTTTCAGCTTTTACCCAATACCTGGTACTGTTTTTTTTATTTTTTATTTATTTTTTTATTAAAAGACCATCTAAGATTCGAACAACATGTTTTACATTTTTTCCCTCTAAAAATGTGAGCCTTATGGACTAAAAACTAGCTTGTGATATAGCATATTTCTGTAATGAGATCACAATTCTATAAACCCACTACTATTTAGGATTGTAGACTGTTTATAAATAAAAATATGCTTTAAGAGATGTCATTAAATGAGTGACATTCAGTGACACATTTCCAGGATTTAACCATACAGAACATACAGGCATTTCTCCACAAATAACAACAGTAAACATATTTTGTTGTATCAGTTTGCTTGGGATTAAAAGATCATATTCAACTGATGAGATAAGTGATTTTAATATGAAATCATTGCTTTTAGAATAATCATGGGCCAGACTGGGAAGAAATCTGAGAAGGGACCGGTTTGTTGGCGGAAGCGTGTAAAATCGGAGTACATGAGACTGAGACAGCTGAAGAGGTTCAGAAGAGCTGATGAAGTAAAGGTAATTTTAATCTTTTACAAAGTTGCAAATATCGAAAGTTTCCTCCATCCCCCAAGTGAAATAGTTTTTACTTTGAAACGATACATTTTCAGTCAAGTTCATATTTACAGTGAAATCGATGAAGACTTGAAAGCCATGGTCCTTGATCTCTCTAGTTAAAAGTACATCATGGTTGCTTGGTATAGTGGTATGTGCCTTTAATCCCAGCACTTGGGAGGTAGAGGCAGGAGGATCAGAGTTCAAGATTGGGCTGATGAGATGGCTCATCAGGTAAAGACACTTGCTGCCCAGCCTGATGACCTGATTTTGATCCTTGGCACCTTCATGGTGAAAGGAGAGAACCAATTCACACAAAGCCTCTGACCTCCATCAAAGTGCTGTGGCATGTACACATCCTGGGATGATCTTTAAGTGAATTTGAGGTCAGCATGAAATACATGAGATCCTCAAAAATGGAAAAAAAAAATGTGTATCATGCTCATTAATGGTAACAAATATTTTAGTCTAAGGATTATTTAGCCTGATTGGAAATTAGTCTTTTCAGTATACCTTTGCACTGCTTGTGTAGACTCAGGGCCCAAACACAAAGACATTGTTTCTAAAGTCATTGTGATTTCTGAAATACAAAGTTAAACAAAGAGAGGATGGAAATAATTTCCTGTTCCCCCTCACTTACAGTGAAGTAATAGGAGTGATGTTTTTGTATTTATTAGAGTATGTGAAACTAATGTATAATAAAGTCTGTGTTTTCTTGAGGACATGGTCATGGTATTGGAGGATTCACTAGGTTTTAACCTGCTTTAGAGATGCTACATATTGTAATAATGGTCAATTTGTTTGTTTTTAAAAGACTATGTTTAGTTCCAATCGTCAGAAAATTTTGGAAAGAACAGAAACCTTAAACCAAGAATGGAAGCAGCGAAGGATCCAGCCTGTGCACATCATGACTTCTGTGAGCTCATTGCGCGGGACTAGGGAGGTTGGTTAACACAGTGTTGTCCTCATTATCCACACACTTGGTTTTTCTTATTGGATTGTTTATTGCTTGTTGGGAGGAAGTCTCTGAGTTCAGGATGTCGTTCCACTGCTGTTCACTTCAGTGTGTCTGAGTGGCAGCCTTCTATTACACTGTTAGCCGGGCCTCTAGCAGTTCATTCAGAGTGGTGAAGCCTGTTAGACTTAAAAATAACTTTGAAATCAAATCTCTAAAATGCTCATCAGTTCAGTATTATTTAGAGCAAGGCTTTCTAACTCACAATTGCTTTCCTCTCTGCCTCCTTAATATAAATTAGCCACATGGTAAGAAATACTTCTTTTCATATTTATGAGCTCAGAAAGCTTTTTTATTATGTGTTTTGTTTAAAGGCTAAGGCTTGTATGAGAATTAAAAAAATTCAGTTTTGAGATTGGTATTTTCCACCTCATTTTCTGAGTGAGGTAGATCTTAATCACCTTCAGACAATTTCCTATTTTTAAAGAAAAGCAAAAAATCATATGGTAAGTAAAGGGGGAAATGTAATTATATTATAGTCTCAAATGAAAGTCCTATGGTAGAGCCATAATTAAATATCTCACCAAAGCATGCTGCCAGCAAGATGAGGGGGATGGCAAAGTTCTAAACAGGAGAGAGTCATTGTTAGGATTCAGGTGTGAGAGCATTCCTGTTTAGGTGCCTTTTTGATGTAGAAAGACATGGTGTCGGGTATTACATGGAAACTGAAGGGAAAACAATTGGGATAAGATTATAACATTGTAGTCAATTATGAGCGCATAAACGTGGGAAACATCTATTTGTTATAAAATAATTATCCAATGAGAATTTTAAAAATATGCCAGTGTTATAATAAACAAGCCATAATTGCTTTCGTATGAGGCTTGTGGAGGTGGTGCAACACACAGGCTTCAAAGACTTCTGTGATGATAAGTAGCTACACACGTAATCCTAATGGTGACTTTGATTATGTTAGTGGTGCTGTGGTCTTGGTGAGAAGACATGATTTGGGAAGGCTTCTAGTTATTTATAGTTTGTTAGGTGATAACTCTTTAAAATCTGACTTATAATTTTATAAATACATGTTTTATACTGATACCTTCCCTATTATCTCATGCAAATCAAAGAGTAGACATTGGAGGTAATAGCTTTCATCATTATTTGGAGGGTAAAGGGTACTCTTCTGTGCCTATGAACATTCTAAGACAGGGCTTTCAGGTAATTCTTTTGCAAGGTTTATTTATTTAAGATTTATTTTTGAATGGGGTATGGTAGCCCACATCTGATGCAGGCAGTTATCTGTGAGTTCAAGTTTAGTCAGGGCTACATCTAAAAAATAATTATTTTATGTGTATGTGTTGCTTGAATTGCTAAATGGTCTTTTAATAAAAAACCTAGAGCCAGATATTGGGATAAATGCTGAAAGAGAGACAAAGGAACAAGCCACATCTCACCTCGCCAGTTCCACGAATCCTCTGACTGAACACCTCTGAGTCCTCAGCTGAAAGCTCTCCAGCTGAAAAGCTAGTTCCTGTCTCCTCACACCTTATATACCTTTCTCTGCCCAGCCATATTGCTTCCTTCCTAGTGCTGAGATTAAATGTGTGAGTGTGAGAGTGTGTGTGTGTGTGTGTGTGTGTGTGTGTGTGTGTGTGTGTGTGAGAGAGAGAGAGAGAGAGAGCGTGCGTGTGCTTCCCAAGTACCAAGTACTGGGAGCAAAGGCAGGAAGGAGATCTCAAGTGCTGGGATTAAAGGTGTGTGCCACCACTGCCTCCTTGTGTTTCTCTCTTAGACTGAGTCAATATCATGTAGTCCAGGGTGGCTTTGAACTCACAGAGATCCAGACAGATCTCTGCCTCCCAAGTGCTAGGATTCAAGGTGTGTGCCACCACTGCCTGGCTTCTATGTTTAATCTAGTGGCTTGTTCTGTTCTCGGATCTTCAGGCAAATTTTATTAGGGTACACAATATATCACCACATGTATGAGTGTCTGCATGTAAGTAAATGGCCTGTATGTACCTCGTGTCTGTAGAGATCAGAAGGAATCTAATCCCTGGAAGTGGAGTTAAGGCTGATCATAAGCTGCCTTGTAAGTGCTAGAAACTGAATTCAGGTCTTCTACAAGAACAGCAAGTGCTCTTGATTACTGAGTCATTTCATTCAGGAGTAAATTCATGAGTTCTTTAATTATTTCTCTCTCTCTCTCTCTCTCTCACACACACACACACACACACACATACACACACACACACCCTATTGTGTCCATTTAATGTTGCTTATAGATTATACTAAATTTTGGATATTTTTGTTTGTTGCCAACATATTTTTATTGGCTCTTTGGGGATTTCACATCATTCACCCGATTTCACATTCGCCTCCCAGTCCTTCCCTGCCCACTCTCATCCTTGTGACCGCCACTCCCCCCCCCCCCCCCCATATACTCACTGGAGCATGGTCAAGTTCTCAGTGGCCTGCCCTTAAATAGAACTGAGTCCTTCCCTTCCTGCACCCCTGCTCGAAGCCATCTGTTGTGGAGAGTGACACTTCAGCATCCTATCTCAGTTTTTACAAGTTCCCTTCCATGGCTTACTGTTTTTGTGGGGATGGTTGGGGTGGAGGTAGGGGTTGTCACAGAAGTCTTCCATGTTCTTCCTTCTCAACTGTGCATCTGTAGTCATCAATATCACTGCCAAAGTAGCTTATTTGTTCTTTAGATCACAAACAGGGCTCAAGGTTGTAGTAGGGCCATTGACTCAGACAAGGCCCTCAATGTAGCTGGAATTGTTTGTGGACGTCAACATGGTTTCAGGCCACAGCGTAGACCACGGACACCTGCCTGGTCTTTGGTGGCAACACAGCCACAGACATCAACACAGACCTGGCCACAGTAAGACCATAGACCCAGACATGGCCCTCAGCAGCAGCATGGACCCAGACATCACCGTGGCCTTAGGTGCAGCACAGGCTATTTTGATCAGTATGCACCTCCCTTGCAGCAGCGTGGCCCATGGATATCAACGTGGTTTTAGGCAGTAGTGCAGGCCAGGAACCTCCACTTGGCCTTTGTGGTAACACCGGCTACAGACATCAACTTAGACCCGTCTGTAGCATGACTTCGGACCCACACTTGGCCCTCAGTGACAACCTGGACACCACCACGGTCTCAGATGGCAGTGCAGGCCACAGATATAAATGGATTCAGGCCACGGCACAGGCCATGAACATCCGAATGTCATTAGATGATAACGCCGTCCTTGGACATCAAACCGGATTCCTGGCCATGTCAGGGCCATCGACCCATACATGGCCCTCAGTGGCATAATGGGACACGATGGTCCTTTGAGGAGGTCCAGTTGAGTCAGCAGCTTGTTCCGGGGCTGAGTCTGCATCTGCTTAAGCTTCGGGATGCTGCACATGACATCCACCATGGATCTCAGCCCTAGGGCTCGCACCTCTCTGCTCTTCCATCACTCCTCTCACTCTTGGGAAGGCCAAAAGAGGGCATCAGATCCCCTGCGAGCTGGAGTTACAGGCTGTTGTGAGCCACCAGACACGGATCCTGAGAACTGAGCTCAGGTCCTCTTCAAGAATCATAAAGGTTTTCAATGGTTGAGCCATCTCTTTAATTCCTTTCTTCAATAAAAAAAAAAAAAATTTCTGACTTGAAGACAGTGACAATATGCTTTGCATTCATTTTGGTCTTCAGATAATCTTTAACAGAATTCTCCAGCATCAAGATTAAACCATTAAACAATACCAAAGGTTACATACCTATTGCTATCATGTAGCTGTTTATCAAAATAATTTCCAAGTGACTAGCTTTGTCTTAACAACTAGAGAAACTTGAGTCTTCATTTTTTTTTAGTTGTTTTTTTCCTAGGTTTAGTAAACAATTTGGCATTACTCTTCATGTTCTTAGTGTAGTTCTCGTATTTTTGTTATTTTTTTCCCCACTAAAAACTATAAAGCATTCTTAAGTTTCAATACAGTAGCATATTTCTTCTAAGTCTTGAGATTATAAGAACTCACGATTTTAAAGCTGGTGTGGTGGTGGTACATGTCCTGAATGCCAGCAGAGGTGGGTTGCCTAGGGCCCACAGCTCAGCCAAGTGACTGCTGCAGTTCCTGCCAACGCGCCTCGCTGCTCTGCATTTGGCGGCTTCTCTCTCCATGTTTCCAGCTCAGCTTGCACCGCTGAAACTAGGCAAGGAAAGACCATTTGAGAGATGCCTTTATTGTGCTTGATGTTACAACGTCAGGGAAGACAGCACAGGAGAATGTCTCCTAGCCAACTCACTGAGCCTGAATAGCCTGCTTATGTAGCAGAAGAAAGGGTGTTTGGATCAGTCTCAGGCATTGTTTTGGACCAATCACCTGCCTCTTAGCACCAATCCCTGTCATGGAGGTTTTCATATTGTACCAGTAGTGTGTAGCCTTGTCTTTAGCTACATACAGTCCAAGTAGTCCCTTGGCTAGATGACTTGGGGAAAGTGATCCCTGGCCGAGATGAAATTGGTTGCAATTCAATTCATCTGGGGTTCATCCAGGCTTGTGATGGCAAAAAGTCTGGTACTATCTCAAACAGCCCTGGCTAAGGCTGCCTTTGGGAGTGAGGGTTGCTGAAATCAGCTGAGATCCATTTGGATGAGGCCTCAGAGGCTTCCAGTTTGAGGAAACAGGATCAGCTGAGGAGTTGATGAGGTGAGATTAGTTGTGGCTTATTCTGCTTCTCTGATCTTTCAGCGTTTTCCCCAATATCTGGCTCCAGGTTTGTTTTTATTAATAAGATCTTCTAACAATTCGTGCTGCAGAGGACCATCAGCTATGATCTTGCTGTCGTTATTTCAAGATGTCCTAGGTGTGACTTAGATAGCTGGCACTGGCATTAAGGGTAATTCATTGATTTTTCTACTCAGTCCTTTTTGTTTAAGACAGTCAAGGCAGCAAAGGATTGTTCAACATTTAGGGAGTCAAATTGACTCATTCCCAGCTGTCTGCACTTTTAGGAAACACAATTTATTGGCATTTTTTTTGAAAGAATGCACTTACTTTTTAAATTTTATTTACATATTCATTTATTTTTGTGTGCGTATGTGTGTGCATTTGCGAGGGTCAGAGGACAGCTTGGGGAGTTAGCTCTCCACAGTGTAGATTCTGGGGACTGAACCTTGTCTGTCAGGCTTGATGACAGTGTTTTACCCTGAGAACTACTTTATAGGCCTACTACTAGTGATTTTAGACAGATTTTAATTAGGGCTTACCACTTGCTTAATGCCCCAGGGAGAAACAGTCCCCTCTCATCTGCCTCACTCACACTACCTTTTTATGAAGTGTCTCTTTTCCTTTATTCTCCACACAGGACATTGCTAGTCTGATAGATAGATACATGTTGTATTACAGTTTGCCTTAACTCAGGGAGGCTGAATGTTTGCCTGCATGTATGTGCATCATGTGCATGCCTGTTGCTTTAGGACTCCAGAGAGGATGTGGGATTCCCTGGAACTGGAGTTACAGAGAGTTGTGAGACACCATGTGGGTGATGAGAATTGAAATCAGGTCTTCTGCAAGAGCAGTCAGGGCTCTTAACCACTGAGACATCTCTTTAGGCTCCATTTTCTTTTTTTATTTAAAAGTTTTTTCCCCCCATTTTACATACCAACCACAGTTCCCCCTCCCTCCCCTCCCCCCACTCACCTCCACTTCTCTCCCACCCTATCCCCATCCACTCCTCAGAGAGGGTAAGGCCTCCCTCCCATGAGGAGTCAACAAAGTCTGTAGGCCCCATTTTTTAAACTAACTTTTTTTCCCTCCTTCCCTCCTTCCCTCCTTCCCTCCCTCTCTGTGTGTATGTATGTGTCTTTGTTATAAGGTATTTTTAAAATTCTATTTTATGTGTATGAATGTTTTTTTTTGGTTTTTGTTTGCATGTATGTCTGTTCACCACTTGTGTGCCTGGTGCCCGTGGAGGCCAGAAGAGGGTGTTGGATTCTCTGGTCTAGAGTTATGGATAGTTGTGAGCCACCATGCAAGTTCTGGGAATTAAACCCAAGTCTGCTTAAAGAGCGGCCAGTGCTCTTAACCACTGAGCCATCCATTCCCCCAGTTCCTCTGTTACTTTAGTAATTGGCTACTTTGGCATCTGGTCTAAGTTAGATTGAGATCTTCATACAATTGGGTTTAGAAATAGTAGTTTTTTGTTTTTGGAGCTGAGGATCGCACCCAGGGCCTTGCGCTTGCTAGGCAAGCGCTCTACCACTGAGCTAAATCCCCAACCCATAGAAATAGTAGTTTCTTAATCTTCACATCTTTCACATTTTTTGCATCTTGATATCATCTCTGGTAAATTTAGTTGTATTTTAAGATTTTGATTTTTGTGTTTCTCAAGGGCTTAGAAAGTCTTCAGGATTATAAATTACCCATCTTTTGGTTTTCTGTTTTCGGTTTTGTATTCTAACAACCATCTAACCCATTAGGAATTTTCGTGGCGTATACAGTGAGGGGAGGTGGGGTGTACTTTTTTGTTTAGCTGTCTAGTTGCTTCAGCACTATTTTGACTAGTCAGTCAACAGTAGAGAGCACTTAATTATCTGTTGGCAAAATCAGCAGAAGCTGCCGACCCTGCAGGGTCTCCGAACTGGAACCCAAGTGTAGCTCCCCCCGCCGTTGTGACAGCCTTGTCTGGTCATGTCTAGTGGAGCTGCTCTGCTCTGTTGGTTTTGAAACAGGTTTGCTGCCACCGCTTGTGGATAGCCTGAATCACATAATGCTCTGTCTGTTCAGGTTTCATTTCTTTCTTTTCAGGAGTAGTGATGGTTTAGTTTTCTGTCCACAGTGCCATTATTGCAGTAGCTCCTTGAGACTGCGTGCAGACATGTCTTGTCTTCCTCCGCCCTCCACTCCTACTTTCCTCTGTTTTGAGTGTCTTAATTTCCCCCTGTGGTTTGATTTTTGTTTTGAGACAGGGTTCTATAGCCCAGGCTGACCTTGAACCCTTGAACTCCTTATTCTGTCTCTCAAGTGCTGGGACTATAGGCATACACCAAGCCACCTAGATTTTTGAGTATTTTGTAGTTTATGTCTTAGGACTATGCTCTGTTTGTGATCTTCAGTGTTTTAACAAAACTGGTTTTTAGCAGAGCAGCATATAATGGAGGATATGTTTTAACCTCATGGCCTCAGCCAAATAGACTGTCTTGGATTTTATGGTAGGATTAGGTTTGTTGGTTATGATCCCTTCGTTTAGGGTCAAGCTTTTGAAGAAGGGGATGAAAGAAAGAGCATTAAGGAGCCTAACTGTATTAGTCAGGGTTCTTTAGGAACAGAATTTACATAATGAATCTGTCTGTCTCTCTGTCTATATAGAGGGAGGATTTATTAGACTGACTTACAGCTGTGGTCCAGCTAGTCCAACAATGACTATCTACCAATGGAGAGCCCTAGAATCCAGTAGTTGTTCAGTCCACGAGGTTGGATGTCTTAGCTGGTCTTTAGTTTACACCAGAATCCCAAAGAAGTAGGCTCTAATGTCAGTGAAGGAATGGATTTGCCAGCGAGAGTGAGAGCAAGCAGGCAGAGAGCAAGCTTCCTTCTTCCACGTCCTTTATATAGGCTGCCAGCAGAAGGTGTGGCCCAGATTAAAGGTGGAACTTCCTACCTCAAAAGATCCAGACTATAAGTGAGTCTCCCCAGTTCAAATGATTTAATTAAGAAAAAAATCCACCGGGCGGTGGTGGCGCATGCCTTTAATCCCAGCCCTCGGGAGGCAGAGGCAGGCAGATCTCTGTGAGTTCGAGACCAGCCAGGGCTACCAAGTGAGTTCCAAAGCTACACAGAGAAACCCTGTCTCGAAAATTAAAAAAAGAAAAAATCCTTCATAGGTATGCCCAGCCATTTGGGTTTTTGTTAATTTCAAGTGTAGTCCAGTTGACACCAAGAATAGCCATCACAAGGCCACCCCTTGTCAATGTGACACACAATCATATTTCCTTATGTCATCCTTAATTTCCAAATGAAAGCAATAACTAGGTCATAATTACGCCTAACATGATATAACTATCCCTCATACAAACACATTATAAATTTAGAATAGGTGGCAGTGTCCCTTGAGGGACATTCTTTTATATCTCAAACTTAAATATAATGGCCACTGATATTCTCTTAATTGATGTTACAGTAAGTACATGATAAAGAACCGGAAGAGAGAAAACACAAGTATCTTTACAAACACATTCTAAACAAATACATCAGAACTACTTGTGTAAATTATAATCCTTGTCTCTGCATCTGGTTGTGTGGCCTTAGCTGATATTTCTAACTACCTCCCTCTACTACCCATTCTGTATTTCCTCCACCCTCAGCAAGCACCTCAGCAGGTCTTGGCTCTTTTCCTGGAGGAGTGACCCATACTTTCATTCCTGAAGGGTCTGTGCCCTTTGTCATCTTGCCTGGATTAGGTTGTTGTAGTTTCCTATTTTTGGCTGTGAGCCTAGCCTTTAATGGCTGAGCTATCCCTCCAGCCTGGTTGTTGTAGTTTCTAATTGACTTTAATCATAGGGCACAGTAGCACCAAGAGATGCCCTAAACGACAAGACAGAATCTTTCTTTCCTCCATTTTGGAGAAGCAATCCAATTACCTCTTGGTAATCTGGATCAGTCGCCTCCCCTAACAATATTATTCCTTTCTTAGCCTGTTATTCCTCCTTAGCCTCCCAAAGAGGCCAGGGAGAAGTCTGAGCTTCCAGATCAATGGAATGTTTGTTGTGTCTCCTAGCAGAATTCTCTACTCTGCAACCAGATTTCTAGGCCAGTAGAATTTAAGGTCATGGGAACAGGAAGCAAAAATTTTCCTAGTAAATCACTAGGGATGATAGTGAGTGAAACTATTTCCTTTTCCGCCCCTTGATTCCTGGAACCATAGATCCTGACTCTGGGAGAAGTTGTATCATATATTGGATGCTGATTCAAAGCATATAGCATCTTCTGGAGAACCTGCCTCAGCCCTCCAGGCCACTGCTGCCTAATTGGTGCTCTACTGGTCTTCAAAAGGCCACTCTATCTATCAGGCCAGCTGCTTCAGGATGGTAGGGAACATGGTGAGACCAGTGGATTCCATGATCTTGGGCAACTGTTGCACTTCTGGCTATACGGTGAGTTCCTTGGTCAGATCAATACTATGTGGAATACTAAGACAGTGGATAAGGCATTCTGCAAGTCTACATATGGTAGTTTGCGTAGAATCATTAGGTGAAGGAAAGGCAGATCCATAACTAGAATAAGTATGTACTCCAGCAAGGACAAAGCATTGTCTTTTCCATGGAGGAAGTGGTCCAATGGAGTCAACCTGCCACCAGGTCACTGGCTGGTCATCCCGGGGAATGGTGTCGTATTGGGCTCAGTGTTGGTGTCTACTGTTATCAGATCTGGCACTCAACAGCAGTTGTAGTCAGTTGTTCAGACTTGGTGAGTAGCAAGCAGTTCATGTTGTCAAGCCCGTGTATAACCTCCATCTCTGCTCTGCCGCCATGGCTACTTTGTTTATGTGCCCATTGGACAATGACAGAAATGGCTGGAGAAAGAGAATGTCCATAGGGCGAGTCATCTTATCTACTTGATTATTGGACTCCTCCAGCTGAAGTCACCTTTTGATGAGCAGTTACATGGGACACCAAGTATTTTCACATCCTTCACCCATTTGGGGAGATCTGTCTACATACTTCTCCAGATCTCTTTCTTACTAATCTAATCATGCTCCTTCCAAGTCCTTAGCCATTCAGTCAATTCATTAGATACAACCCATGAATTAATGAATAATTGTACAACTGGCCATTTCTCCCTCCAAACAAAACATGACCATGTGTATTGCCCAAACTCCTGCCCATTGTGAAGATTTTCCTTTGCTAGTGTCTTTCATAGTTGTCCCAGAAAGGGGTTGTAATGCTGCAGCTGTCCATTTCTGGGTGGTCCCTGCATAATGTGCAGAATTGTCAGGAAACCAGAGTAGTCTTTTCCTCAGTCAACTGATCATAGGGAACACTCCATGAGGCCATATGTGCATGCTTGGGAGCAGACAACATTGTAATAGGAGTAGAAACCATAGGCATTTGGACGACTTCTTGAGTAACTTGTTTGTGCCTTCAGGACCTGCTCAGGCCTGACCATGTATTTACCACTTCCATTTGATAATGGACTGCTGCTGTGCATGTCCTACTTTATATGGCTTGATGGGTCAGATAATACCCAGCTCATGATGGGCAGCTTGGGCTACACAGTAACTTGGTGGCCCATTGTCAAGTGTTCAGTTTTCACTAAAGCCTTATAGCAGGCCAAGAGCTGTCTCTCAAAGGGAGAATAGTTGTCTGCAGATAGATGATGGTAGGCCCTTGCTCCAAAATCCCAAAGGTCTCATTTATAACTCACCTATAGGGGCCTGCCAAAGGCTCCAAACAACATCCACATCTGCCACTGACACTTCAGGTACCATAGGTTCTGCTGGACCATATGGTCCAAGTGGCAGAGCAGCCTGCACAGCAGCCTGGACCCGTTGAAGAGCCTTCTTCTGTCGCAGGCCCCACTAAATCTAGCAGCTTTCCGAGTCACTTGGTATATGGGCCAGGGTAACACACCCAGGTGAGGAATATGCTGTCTCCAGAATCCAAACAGACCCACTATAAACATTGTGCTTCTTTCTTGGTGGTGGGAAGGGCCAGGTGCAAGAACTTACCCTTCACCTTAGAAGGAATGTCTGCATGCTCCACACTCCTGGACTCCTAAGATTTCACTGATGTCGTCAATGTGATATTTTGCAGAAGAGGCAGACAGTCATGATCTCTTTGAACTAAGTTATGACACGGGGTTGGAGAGTTAATAGATCCTTGAGGTAAAACTGTAAAGGTACTATGTCAGGGGTTGGGAGTGGGAGCACATTTTCTACTGAGGTGAAGAGACTACTTCCTCAGGTGAGGTAAATCAACTCTTTGAGAGTCTGAGGGTTCAAAGTGCTCAGCTTCAGTAGGATCCTCCCACACATCTGCATCCCAAGTTAAATTTTATTCTTTACCAATTAGTGCCTTAATTTTAACACTGAGGCTGGGATTTGAATTTTCTTTGTAGTCTGTCAGTCGTATAATAGGGTCTTTGGTTTGATTTTCTACAGCTTGAGCTCTGTAGCTGCTGGAGAGAAGATTCTCTTCCAGGGCACACTTAGACACCTTGATTAGTGGTATTCAACCTTCCTAATGATGACCCTTTAATACCATTCCTCATGTTGTGGTGACTCACACCTATAACATTATTTCATTGATACTTTATAACTAATTTTGCTACTCTATGAATCATAATGTAAATATCTGATATGCAGGGTATCTATGTGACTCCCAAAGGGGTCGTGAGCAATAGGTTGAGAACCACTGCTTTAGGCTGTATGTACATCTGGAGCTGGCCAGTTTTATCAATGAGTTCATTGTTTTCCTTAACTAGATTCTGAGATGCTAGAAGTTGGCTAATTTTATTATGAAGCTCATTCTTTTATTTTGTCAATTTATCCAGGGATGCTAGGGGTAACCAACTAGCATCATCATTTTCCTTATTTTTCCACAAATTGTCTGAAGTTTTATATACAGAGTTACTGAATCCATTGCCATTTGGTGAATCAGGATAATCAAATGTATTTGTCTCCTTAAATTTGTAAATAGTTCACACCATGGGCTTTCAATACCCCCTGAGCTTCGAGGAGAGGCTCCAGTAACCAGGTGATACTTAAAAGATTCATCCTTGTACTTCTGTTGCTCTAGAACCACTTCTGGTACTAAAATCGGTATTAGTCAGGGTTCTTTAGTGGCACAGAACTGATAGAATGAATGAATGAATGAATGAATGAATGAATGAGTCAGTCAGTCTATCATCTGTCTGCTGCCTATCTATCATTTGTCTATCTATCTATCTATCTATGTATCTATCTACCTATCATCTATCTATCTATCTATCTATCTATCTATCTATCTATCATCTATCTATCTATCTAGAAAGGGGATTTATTAGAACGACTTACAGGCTGTGGTCCAGCTAGTCCAAGAATCCGGTAGTTGTGTAGATGTTTCAGCTGGTCTTCAGTGTACACTGGAATCCCAATGCTCTAATGCCAGTGAAGGACTTGAGGGCAAGCAGGCAAAGAATAAGTTTTCTTCTTCTATGTCCTTATATATAGGCTGCCAGCAGAAGGTGTGGCCCAGATTAAAGGTGGATCTTCTCAGTCAGAAGATCTGGATTGAAGATGTATTTTCATACCTCAAAGATCAGGATTAGAAGTGGGTCTTCCCACTTCAGATGATTTAATATAGAAAAAATCCCTCACAGGTATGCCCGGCCATTTGGATTTTAGTTAATTCCAGATGTAGTCAAGTTGACAACCAAGAATAGCCATCACACTAATCCTCCTGAAAGGCTGCATGTAATCTTATCACTCAGGAAGCAGAGGCAGGAGGATTGCTATAAGGATAAAACCGGCCTGGTCTCAGAGAATTCCATGCCAGCCAGGACTACAAAAACCCTGTCTCAAAACAACAACCCCCCACCCCCGTCCCCCGCCCCATACACACACCCTGAAATACTGTGTATGTTCCTACTAGGAATAAGTGTAAGAAGTGACAAGATGAAAGTGAAATTCGAGATAAATAGCCTTTTGTTACTCGAGAGAGTCTCCAGTCTATAATGGCTCTTTGACATAAATGTGTAACGTCAAAAATGGAAGCAATTTACACTCTGGAATTTATTCCTTAGCTTAAATACTTGCATGGAGATGTTAGGACCATTCTTGTTTTTATTTCTGACCCTCTTCTGTCAGAGACCCTTGTTTTTCTTAAGACCGTCTCCTCCATTTCTCTTCCTCCTTTGTCCTTAAAATTGCTTATGAAACTCAGGCGTGCTCTTGAGCTTCCTTAACGCATGTTACTGACTCATTCTGGTTTTCTTCCTTCCTGTTTCACCTAAAAGTACTCTTGAATTTAAATCATGTGTACTGCCCTTTCCAGAATGCCTAGCTAATTAAAAACTGGTGTTTGCCAGATGTGGTGCTGTATGGCTTTAATCCCAGCACTCAAGGGCCAGAGGCAGGAAGATCTCTGAGTTCAAGGCTAGCCTGGTCTACAAAGCAAGTTCTAGGCCAGTTAGGGCCACAGTGAGATCTTATTTCAAACAAACAAACAAACAAACAAACAAACAACAAACACATCGTAAAAACTTGGGTTTGCTCCCTTTCTTTCCTTAAGTCCTGAAGAAAAATGAAGGTAGTTTCAGAAATAATCTCCAGCTTCTCTTTGGGTTGATAGAAGCTGATGTCTGCTCCTTGCTCTCTTCTGGGCTGATGGCCTTCCTAGAGTTGATAGTAACTCACATTCTCTTCTGGGGAGATGGCTTTCCTGTGCCTTCTTTGTTCTCACCTGGAGAACTAGAAGTATGTTCAAAAATATTGACAGTTCATTGTGTCTCGGCGTGAACTAATGAAATGAACCATCGAGTATCCAAGAATGTATGATTACACACTTGGTAGCTGGTGGTAGAACTCCCTCGCACGTTTTTGAACCTGGGCTTAACCGGCCTCAGGCTAAGGAGCACTCAGAGGTGGGATGGCTGTAGCTGTTGTCCTTTGGGATGTCCTGCCTAAAACAGGGTAGTGGTGAATTTTAAAGTCAACTTTGGTAGCACCTCTACCACAGTGCTTGGCACACAGTAGGGTGTGTTAGTTTCTTTCCTGTCCCTGCGGGCCATTCACCTGCTCTCCCTCTATGATTTTCCATAACACAGTTTTTACTTGGAACCAGCCTTCTGCCAAGAGTCTCAGTTGGGTTGTATATTCCTACAACTACTATTTTTGGCTTGACTTCCCTCTCCAGCCACACAGTCACCTATTGTACCAGCTGGCTGATGTAAGTCTCCAACCTCAGAGGAACCTTGTTACTTAGCAGTAAGCTGTGTTTCTCTGAAAATGTGGCATCCTTCATAACTAGTTTTCTTTCTTTACTATTGTTGATGAATCATATGTATTAATGTCTTTTGTGATCCTGAAATTGGAACTAGAATTAGAAATTTAAATTGCTAAAGTCAGCCTCCTAGATAGAGCACAACTGAACGGGTAAGAATTCTATGGAGACTTGCAATAGTTTTTGGCCTGCTCTGAGCGATATGAGTATTTAGAGTATCGAGGGTGAAACACATTCAAAGAAGTAAGTGGCAGTTTTGTGTGATTTTCCTGTAAGTCAACACATAAACATTTCCTTACTTGTTTTACTTGCACATGCTGTGGCATTTCAGTATCATTCATAAGGAAGAAGTATAACCATGGTGATAGCAGGGTGGGTAGGATCCAGAGGTGTGCAGAGCTCAGGTCGGCACTCCACATAGGTGTTCTGGGAGCTCTGACTAAACTTTCTGTTCCAGAGAATCAGCATACGCAGTCTGTTGATTCCGTAAAGTTGTTTTGAGATACTGCACTGAGTATTATTTTGAGGCAGAAAGGGAAAACCGTACCTTTCCCTCGGGTGCTTTTCCCCTTACAGAGCTTATGTTTCATCCCTTGAGGACTTTGGATGACTCAGAATTGAAGTGATGGGTACCTGGAATGGGTACCTGACAGTGAAATGGGACTAGAGGTGTGGTGCTTTGTGCTATAGCCCATGCCTTTCTGTTTTCTGTGCTTCTGGGAGTTCTGCTTATGGTCAACCCAGCTTTCATTTAGTATGTCCAGAGAGTTTTCTGCAAAGCCATCATCCCCCATCTAGTGGTTGAAAAGGATATTTATTTAACTGTCTAACTTTACCTGTAATCTTGGAATCACTTGCTGAAACAGGTAAGTCAGAGCTGGAGAGCTAACCTGTCTCTTTAAGCTTTAAAGGGAGCTTCTGTGTAGAATTAAAGCCTCAGAAATAGATTATCACCACCAAATATAAAACAAAAGTCAATAAAAATAGTTTTATATTTAGGACCACTGGATAGTATGTGATGCTTTATGAAGTAATTATAACCACCTCCGTGCCTACATTTACCTAATTAATCAGGGTGAACGCAGGAGGCTCTGCGAGGAGTAGTGGAAGAGGAGAGTGGTTGGAGAGATAGATGCTGCTCTGACCTTGTTGGGTGTCTGTTCTGTGCAGCAGAGACTGTTGCCGGCTATCATGAATTTTCCCTGTGAGCTTCTAACATAAGAACTTTAAAGAAGTCCTTGGATGTTGCAGTTAGACGTAGCTTTGTATCCTGCCTTCTAAATTTACTTTCTGACTAGGAAGATTTAACTTCTGACCCCTGATCTCATTTGTGGATTGTGATGCCAAAATTATATTGTAAAGTCATAACGAAAACTTTTTATGATCATCTGTATAAGCAGTTACTTAGCACAATGACTGAAACATGATATGTGCTCAATAAATATTAGTTGCTGTTGTTTTTTAATTAGCGAATGGAGGGATGAGGCTCTGTGTATGAGGCCAGTTAGCAGGAAGAGCAATTAACAAGCCATTCATACCTTATTCACTTGACTTTGAACTTTTGGCATTATTTTACTTTTGCCTTTTTGGAAAGCACATTAGTAGACATCACTGTCCAGTTCTTTGGAATTGCGAGGTCCATCTCTTTTGCTTCTGTTAGGAAAGCGTCATCTTTGGCCGTGAGCACTCTGATGGTCAGAGGACCCCAGCAGCTTTGTAGAGCTGAAGGCTCAGGTGGCCTGTCTGCCACTGCCCTCTCCTCATCCAGTCCTAGTCTTGCTGACTTGGAAACACACTATAGAAAACTCAGACACTGACTGTATATGCGTGTGCACATGTGACTGATATGGGTTCCTTTTTTTCTCTATTTTTATTATTATAGATCATCAATACACATATAGGGTATTTTTGAGATGGCCATGGAGAGAAAGTAATGTGGTTATCAGAGCACAGACTTATACCATGTTTTTAGAATCAAAGTTGCAAAAATTTTAAGAGTTTTAAACCAGCATATTTATTGATGTCACTGTGATAAGAAAGCATTAATCACAGTTTAATTGGCAGTTTTTTTCCTGTGTAATACGGGAGAAATAATATGCTATGAAATCTGATAGAGTGCCTCAGTTCTGTAACAGGATTCCTATGAGATGATAGAGTGC
Source organism: Peromyscus aztecus (assembly GCA_902168405.1). NCBI lineage: Eukaryota > Metazoa > Chordata > Mammalia > Rodentia > Cricetidae > Peromyscus > Peromyscus aztecus. The sequence continues at coordinate 12,817 of CABHPQ010164567.1, read as the reverse complement.
CTCAGTTCTGTAACAGGATTCCTGTGAGATTACAGTTGGATAGTCTGTCTTGCCTTGGACAAACAGTTTCAGGAAGGAGAGACTGGCTACAACCATTTCCTCACTCAGGCCCCTCACCCCACACCTGTAAAGGGTCATAGCTAGCTTTACCCCTGGCAGACCCCTCAGTTTCTTCCTCTCGAGAAGCTGTCCCTCACCGTGTACACTAATAAACAGTTCTATCTTCTGGGGGTCAGATCCTGTCTCTTTCTGCCTTCTGTCTCTTTACGCTGCTTCAGAAATCTACCATGAAATCACTATCACCATAAATGATAGAAAATAGCATTCCAGTGGACTAGAAGGTGTAAGCACTATACAGGTGAAGTATCGTGACACTATATAGACACTATATAGACTATATAGACAGTCAGACTTGAGTTTACGTTACAGCTCTATGTATGGTCTTGGGCAAACTACTTATCATTTCTTTACCTTAGTTTTCTCACTGCAAAGCGGGTCTTAGAATGTTGTAATAAGAACTATGGTGAGACATTTATTGTGTTTCATGTCGTGCCTTACATACGAACACTTAGAGATTATAGAATTGATTAGAATATAATTTTTGCAATTGAAATTCAAATCTGTTACTCTTTTTTTTTTTTTTTTTTCCGTTTTTCCAGACAGGGTTTCTCTGTGTAGCTTTGCGCCTCTCCTGGAGCTCACTTGGAAGCCCAGGCTGGCCTCGAACTCACAGAGATCCGCCTGGCTCTGCCTCCCGAGTGCTGGGATTAAAGGCGTGCGCCACCACCGCCCAGCCAAATCTGTTACTCTTAATGCAGTATTTGATAATAGAATATAAAGTATGACATTTTAAAAAAGGAAGATGAATGGCGCACGCCTTTAATCCCAGCACTCGGGAGGCAGAGCCAGGC
>CABHPQ010164566.1:17153-32744 GCA_902168405.1 Peromyscus aztecus | reverse complement strand
AAAAAATCTCCTTTATATTTCAAAATATAATTACTCAATTCATGTAGGCTACATTCTACTGTTGTTGGTTGTTTTTGCTCTTTTGGGGGGCCTGCCACCCAGCTCCTAAATAAATCATACACGGAAGCTTATTCTTACTTATGAATGCCCAGCCTTAGCTTGGCTTTCTTCTTGCCAGCTTTTTTTTTAACCTAAATTAACCCATACACCTTTTGCCTCTGGGATTTTTACCTTTTGTTACTTCTGTATGTCTTACTTTCACTCTTACTCCATGGCTGGTTGTGTAGCTGGATAGCTGGCCCCTAGCATCCTCTTCTTGTTCTCTTGCTCTTTCTTCTTTTTCTCCAAGATTTCACCTTCTATTTATTTTCTCCCTACCTTCCAGCCCTGTCTATCCTTTCTACTGCCTCTCTATTGACTGATCAGCTCTTAATTAGACCAATCAGGTATCTTAGATAGGCAAAGTAACACAGCTTCACAGAGTTAAGCAAATGTAACATAAACAAAAGTAACACACCTTAAAATAATGTTCTGCAACATTCTACATTTTGCTACATCTACATTTCCACAATTACTACATTCATATAGGCTTTAATTCTTACACAGAACTGAATGCATAGTCTTAAAATCCCTGTGCACAATCAATTACTTGCTAGGGCAGAAGGAAAACCTCAATATTAAAAATTGTACCAGTCATAGTCAACAATCATGGTATGACAAGAAAATACGTTTAGTGATATATTTAATGAAAAGAGTGAGCAAGATAATAGTACGTAATTAAACTGCCTGAAAATTAAATGTGAAGTTCACAATTCCCAATCCCCCATCAAAGATTAAATCAACATTGTTTCCCAAATAATGTGAAATAAAAATGAGCAGAATTTGGATATTAATGGAAACATCATAGTTGATAGTTTGAACCTAATGGTAAAAGCCAAGTTATTCTTGAAGGAAAACTCATAGCACGGATCATTTTAATATCAAGTAGTTTAAAATGACAAATTATTTAGGAATTTAACAGGAAGTTAATTAGGAATAGGAAGTTATGAGAAAGGACAATATAATAAGTTAAACAAAGGCAAAAGGGAATCCTCATTCAATTTCTAATAATAAATTAATGAATTTCCAAAAGGAAAAACGGAAGAAGTGGTTAAAACACTGGCCGTTTTATGCCAGCTAAGAGACTCTCTCAGATTGATGATAAACCCACATATTTTTTACCTCAGAATCTAAACAAACTCATCAGAAATTAAACATTTCCTGACTCTTACCTAACTCATTGCTTCAGAATATGATTTTTAGTTATTTATATCTTTTTCATCTAAAGGTGGTGAATTTTCCAGTTAGACAATGGCTTAACCTGATGTAGTGATTCATGTCTGTAATTATATCATGAAGAAAGCTAAGGCAGGAAAATTGCTATGAGCAATTTGCATGTGCAAGCACTAGTGTGTGTGTGTGTGTGTGTGTGTGTGTGTGTGTGTGTGTGTGTGTGTGTCTGTCTGTCTGTCTGTCTGTCTGTAATGGAAAGAAGCCAGGTATGGTGGCTCACACCTGTAATCCCAATGCTCAGAACACAGAGTCAAGAGAAACGTGAGTTTGAGCCCAGCTTGAGCTGCATAGTGAGTTCCAAGTCAGCTTGCACTACAGAATAAGACTGTTTCAGAAAACAAATAAACAATAATAGCAAAAATGGCAATGTAATTACCCAATCCATCTCTTATAAACCTGTTAGGAGGTTCTGGCAAAATTGAGCTTTGTGTCTGCCAGATACACTCAAGCAAATAAACAAAAATATATTATTCACTAGATGGAATGAACACACACACACACACACACACGCACACACACAAAGAACGCCACTGCACTTCCCAGCCTGTGCCACTCCAGAGTGAAGGGAGAGCAGCTTCCTTGTTTAATGGGCGCCTTCAGCCTTGGGTCGGGTGCCATAGGGAAAGGGGCCCACTGATAATGATTCTGCTGCTCAGTGCCAAAGCCAGCCAGGCAAAGATGAAGAGCCTGGTTTTTATATCAGTGTATTATCTGAAAAGAAAAGATATGCAAATTCTCACAGCCCTGTTCTTTACCCAGGCCAGGATGCCTCCATGCTCCTTTCTGCGGGGGACAGAAGACTTACAAGGGAAGTTCCCAAGTTTGCCCCATGAGGAAGGACTATTATTTTTTGCCTTTTCATCCCTACATCCACTCAGGCCAGTAAAGGGCTAACACAGGCTGGCAATGAAGTTGAATGTAAATCAATATTCCCGGCATGAGCTGCTAGTGAGAGATATGAAATTATGTGATTCATTTAATAGGTTCCACAAAAATGTGCTCCAGAGAGACTCCAAACTCTGTACCAGTCCTAGGGTTTCTGGAAACGCAGTGCTTTGCTGTGGGCATGCAACCCTTAACAATGGTCTGTGGAAAACTCGATATTCATCCTGAAGCATGCCTTTCTCTCTTCATTTCCTAACTGTCCGCCTTGGGGAGTCACAGAAACAGCTTTCAGAACTTCCTGATACCGTAGACTGTTGCTTGAGCTGCTAACCTTATTTCCCACCAAGTAGTCCAGCATCCCTTCCCATTTTTATTAGCATTTAGGAAATCCTCACTTTTTTCTTTATGAGCTTCCTAATTATCCCCACATTTAAGAATAGATTTAGCTGTCACTGTAATTTGGATCTGCCACATCCCCAGAGACTCATGGGATAAAGGTTTAGTCCCCAGTGGGCACTGTGCAGAAGTGCTGGAAACCTCAAAGCTGAGCCCTCATGGAAGGAGTCACTGGGGATGTTCTCTTAAAGGGGACAGTGGGACTTGGTCTGTACGTGTCTCTGTCACACCCTAGCCATGAGGTGAGTACTTTTTCTCTACTACGCTCACCCACTCCATTCTGTGACAGAGGGCAGACTATGATAGACTGAAGGCTCTGAGGTCAGGAGACGAAACAAACGTTTGCTCTTCATAAGCTGATTGTCCTAGGGATTTGCTTAGGGGCCAAAAGCTCACAAATACAGCCATTACAGTGATTTATCCCCAAGCCTGGTCCATCTTTGAAGTCTCACGCTCTAATATCCTCTCCTTAAATCATCAGCTCCCAGCATATCAGCTCTCTTGAGCCTTCATTCCCAGTGATTTGCCACATAGGATTTCCTCCCCTCCTCACACCATTCGTGACCTCCTTTGTTTGTGCTGCAGCCTTGGCAGCCTTGGCTGTACAGATCGTGCCCTGATCTGCAACCCTTATGTAGCTGCCTGTCTCATGTCTCTCAGTCAGGTGTAGGAAGTCTGCCTGTAACTCCAACTCCAGGAGATCTAACATTATATAACTGTCTTAGTTAGGGTTTTACTGCTGTGAAGAGACACCATGATCATGGCAACCCTTAAGAAAAGAAACATTTAATTGAGGCTGGCTCTCTTACAGCTTCAGAGGTTTAGTCCATTGTCATCATGGCAGGAAGCGTGGTGGCACACAGGCAAACATGGTGCTGGAGAAGGAGCTGAGAGTCCTACATCTGGATCCACAGGCTGCAGAAGGAGACTGTACCACATGAAGCCTATCTTGAGCATATAAGACTTCAAAGCCCGCCTCTACAGTGACACACTTTCTCCAACAAGGCCACTCCTCCCCCAGCAAGGCCACACCTACTCCAACAAGGCCACACCCCCTAATAGTGCCACTCCCTGTGGGCCAAGCATTAAAACACATGAGTCTATGGGGGCCATTCCTATTCAGACCACCACAATAACATTCACTTGTATTCCAAACTAAAGATGCTTAGAATGCCAGTCAGTGAGTGGGGACTAGATAAAGCTTAGTTCTTCACACAGCAGTGTTTCGGATGAGACACGTCAAGTGAGACAGGCTGCTCCTGAAACACAATGACGTTTTCTGTGTCCCTCCCTTCACTTTTCAGATGCATAGCCTTGGAAACAAAATCAACCTTTTTTGCATCATGAACTTTACACACGTGGGGCTGTTTGTATCTCTCTCATTCATGCCTCGACATCTGGCTCCTTAGCTCATTCCACCACGGCAAGCTTGTAACTTTTCCCCAAATAGCAGGACAAATGTCTTTCATGGAGGTCCTTCTATTCTTAGTTAGCTAAACCTGTGTCCGCTTTCCTAAGACCTTCCAGCATTCCTGAACCCTGCAGGACCTCTCTTGTCTCCAAGAACGTGTTATAAATCTCATAGATGACCAACTTCTGCTGTTTGAACTCTAGGTGCTCTTCTGTAACTTGTCACCAAGCTGTCTTAAATTCTGGAGCTTATCTTTCTACAAACATACTGTTTATCAGAATTCTTAGACATGCATGAGTCATACCGTCATTAGTGGCATATACAGTCTCCAAGAAACCTCCAGCTTCTCCTCTTAAAATGATGTACCTTCCAGAAACTTCCCCGGGTCTCATTATGTTAGACTCCTCTTAGGCAGTGAACTCATTTGTACCATCAATTTCTTTAGTTTTCCATCCAAAGAAAATCTTGTTTTCACTGATATTTGGACCATTTTTCTTTTTCTGATGGTCATAATTGCTCAGTCTGATTCTGCCCTTCATAATGCTCCATGTCCCCATGGACTGCTGATGTTGTTCAAGTTCAGATTAGTCAGCTGTTTTCAGTCCTCCTTTGCTGATCCAAAGACATATTTTCTCCATCCAGTCCTTGAAAGCTGTTCGTAGAAATGCTGGAGATAAGCATTGGGCTTATTCACCAAGCACTAAGTTGAGAATCTTGCACCTACACTCCACCCTTCCCTTTACATTGGAAATCTGCAGAGGGTGTAAATGTTTAAAGAGGAGGAAGAACCAGCCAGAGGTCATCAAAGCAGCCATACAAACAATTGGCTCATTCTGTTCCTTGCTTATGCTCTGAAGTGTCTGCCCTGCTTCCCATTTCCAGTCCAGATCTGGCATAGTCTCCACTACATACCACTTCAGTTCCTGTAATCCCCTATGGGCCATGTCAGCCCTGGCTCTGACTTCACATCTTCTCTGCACAAGTCTTTGAATGTCTCTTCTCAGCTTTGCTCCTCCTCGATGAACTCACACTCATCCACCCCTAATTCTTGAGCAACAGTTCAAGCCTACGCTGTTCCTTTAGGTTCCTACCTCTTGCCACCCACTCTACCAAGCAGGCCGCATCCTTGGAAAGCTTTCCCTCTGTCCACGGGTTGTTCTCATTTTGTTCCTTCTAGAGAAACAGTACTTCCACCTGGCTGTCTATTGGGACTTTATAGGTAGCATTGTAACATAGGAGACAACTTAGAAGAAAACGGTAGCTGGAGATGGATTGACAGAAGATTAATAGGTAGATAGATGGTTGATAGATGTGAGGTAAACAGGCATAGTTTAAAGGCTGAATGAGTGGCAGAGAAGCATTGACAGGTGGTCTCTATAGTTTGATGGGAGGAGAAAGGTCAACAGTTGCTCCTGGGCTTAATGCTTCAAGTGAATATCGGCTTTGATAGTATGGTAGTTTGATTCTCAATTCATGGACTTGCTCCTACTTTTAGAAGTGTTTGTCTTGAAATATTTCTCACCTGAAAGGTCTGATGAGTATTTTGACCATTATACACAGATGATGTAGCTCTCTACTCTCACCAGAAATAAACACCTGAAGGATGTTGGATGGGAAGGTTGAAATTATCCCAGCCCTTTCTTTTCTCCAGGACACCTGTAACTGACTCATTATCCCTCTAAATACAAACTTATTACAGAAGGTGCGTGTGTGTGCGGGACGGACACACACACACACACACACACACACACACACACACACAACCTGACTTGTGTGCCTGCGTAAATGGCAGTTTGTTTTATTATTCTGCTTGCACACTTGTTGGATTTTTACTAGTACTTTCAAATAGTTTGCACGTTAAAGTTGCCATCTCACTTGGGATCAAGAGTGATCTGCCTTCCATCAGATTGTCTAAAAACAGGGAGGGGCTGGAGAGCTGGCACACAGGTTAAGAGCACTGGCTGCTCAATCATGAGGATTGGAGTTTGGATCCCAGCACCCACCTAACAAGCCAGAGACCCTGCAAAGCACCTACAACTCCAGCTCTGAGGGATCTGACCCTCTCTTGTAGCCTCTTCATCCAAAGGTATGGGTACCAATCCCCACCTAAATAAGCAAAATAAATCTTTTTTTGGGGGGGTAGGCAGCAGGAGAGCTCAATGGCAAAGGCGCTTGCTGCCAAGCCTGATGACCTGGGCTGGATCCCGAGGACCGACATGACAGAAAGAGAGAGCTGACTCCCCGTGTTTGCCTCCTGACCTTCTCATGTGTGCTATGGTATATGCACACCCCAGTAAATAAATGTGTTTTTTAAATGCACAACACCTTTTCTTGCCAAAATTTCTTGTGTATTTTGTATGTCTCTGTTCTTACTTGTAAATCACTAATTGTGCGTTTTTCATTCTAAGCCACAGTGTTAATGTTTTAATTACTCCTCACGTAACAACAAATATCAAATTTTTAAATTTATTATTAGTATGTGTGCACATGGGTGCGTGCATGCATTAGCACACACCATCTTGTACAAAGGAAGGTCAGAAGACAACTTCGTGGGGGTTGACTCTCCCCTTCCACTGGGGGTCCTGGGGATTGAACTCAGCTTCTCAGTTCTGCATGGCAAGCAATTTTACCCACTGAGCCGTCTCACTGGTCCCAATAACTCTCTTTTTGTATTGGTTATTTCTTGTTTTATGCTTTCTCTAGTTACTTCCCTTAATTTATTTTCTGTTTCTGTGACTTGGATTTATATTTCTTTTCTTTAGCTTGGAAAACTTTCCCCTCCTGTTACAACTTCGTGTGCTCCATCTCCATCACCCCTTCTCAGCTCTCATTTAGAATTTACGTTCTAGTTTCTTCTCATGGATTCCCATTTTAGCTGAGTGCTCTGAATGAGAGAGTGCCAATTTTTTCCTTCTATTTGGTTCACTTAACTACTTCCTGTGTTTTCTTGGTCTTCTATTGCCTCCAACAAATATTTTCAAGTTGCAGAAGTGTGTGACCATCCTTTGTATAGTTGGAGTAGCTGTCATTCTCTCAAGAAACGGACATCTGGAAGACGCTGGATGGAAAGGTTGAAATGTTACATTCTTCTTTTCCCTCCAAAACACCCGCAACTGCTCCGTTTTTTTCTAGAATTATCATTACACTATTGGAGTGGTGGGCCACCTGACTTGCGTGACGTCACTTGAGTGTTTGTTTTCTGCTGTCCTTGGGTATTGCTCTATTATCTTTCCTACTGTTTCCATGTCGGGGTCTTCCTGGTTTTCTTTCATTTGGAGTAAAGTTTCTCTATTACATCTTCATGTGTTCCTTCCCTTTCACCTATCCTGGTATCCATTCGTTTTCTCTTTCACATATTTCCACCTTTTCCTTGCAACTACAGAGTTTCCGAGAATCTGCCTGTTTGCTTTGCACACCACCGGTTTCTAGAAGGCCGGTGTGTTTTCAGATCAGCCTCTTCCTCTGCTTCTTGAAGCAGAGCCTGTCCCTTTACTGACGCTCATTCTCACCAGCCCCTTGATGATTTCATCCTCCCCTTTGGTCCACAGATAATTAAGATAATTTTGTTTTCAGACTTGGACTCCAAGTCTGTTCATAGACCACGCTGTGTTTCCATTAGTCCCTCGTCCGCTTGGACACACTACACTTTCTGGTTTACAAGCATTCTGACCTCTAATTTTAGGAGACCATCCGTGGCTGTGCAGCTGGGGATGGGGTAGAGAGATGGCTAGGAGCCGCTGCAACCATAAAAGGCTGGGATTCCTAATGGGAACATCTGTTCATGATTTCCCATTGTCGAAGCTCTCCAAGGACACTGTATCTGAAAGCAGCAGTCCTTCCAGCAAATGGAGAGCTGATTGGCCTCATGCCTGACTGTTTCTAAGAGGCTGGAGACTGACACTGTAAGAAAGCAGAACCTGGGGTTAAAGCAGGCCCAGTAGTTAAGAGCAATTGCTGCCCTTTCAAAGGACCTGAATTCTGTTCCCAGCACTCATATTAGGCATGGGCACCTGCACTTGTATACACATACCCTCAAACAGCAAAAACATACATACAATTAAAACATGAATCTTTAAAAAGTTCAATCAGGTGCTGTACAAGAGCGTACTTCTCACCTCATTGTTGACTTTGGAAAGCAAACTGTGTCTATCTTTTTATATATCTATTTTATATATATAATATATACATGGTTTCCATTTTAAGAAACAAAAATAAAGTTTAGAATGTTAGAGAAATCAAGAAGTCACTCAGCACAGTCCTGTATAGTTAACTATCAGGGTTCAATTGTCTCTGACATTCAGCAGGAAGCCCCAAAGGGTCACACCAGGTGTCGCTTCCAGAGCTCACTCAGTGTCCTGGATACCTGCTGCTTCTCTGTGCCTTTCCTCCACTCCTTTTCTGGATTCTTAGTATATAAACACCGGATCTCATCTCAGCATTCTGTACCGCTCAGTTTCTTTTGTGTAGGCTGAGTGTATGTGTGTGCATATGTGTGAGTACGTGTGTAGAGGCGATCTTGGGTGTTGCTTCGGTTCTCATCTTCTGCCTTCTTTGAGACAGGGTCTCTTGTTGTTTGCTTCTGTGCACAACCCAGCTAACTGGGCCTCAAGCTGTCAGTTCGCCTGTCTCTGCCTCCAACCTCGTGGTACGAGCATTGGAATCACAGATGTGTGCTACTGCATCTATCCAGCTTTAGATGGCTTGTAGGGATCCAAACTCAGCTCCCCGTGCTTGTGTAGCAAGAACTTTACCCACTGAGACATCTGCCCAGGCCATGCAGTTAGTTTTTAAATAATTATGATGTATCATTTATGCAAAAGTCACGGACAGTTTTTACAAAGGAGCCATAGGAAGAAGAAGAGAAAAAGTGTTTACTTGAAACACTTCATTATGAAAACAACAGCTCTTTAGGGACTCTGCTGCTGTCATCTGGTATATTTCCTGGTGCCATGTTCATTCCTTTCCTATTACATTGAAAGAAAAATCAACAGAATGGCAGTTTTCTTTCCATTTGTTTTCTCCCCTGTTGCAGAGAATTAAGCATTCTACTTTTATGCTTAGCTGTGGTGGGGAGTCAGAGAACATCAAAGGCGTGTGTGTGTGTGTGTGTGTGTGTGTGTGTGTGTTTGTGTGTGTGTGTGACAGCCATGTTTAGGGAAGTTAGAGGACAACACATTAGGTGTTGGTCCTTGCTTCCCACCCTGTTTGAGGCAGTCTCTTGTTCACCGCTGCTCACGTAAGGATAGCTAGCCCACAGCCTTCCAGGAACTCTCCTGTCTCTGCCTCCCATGTTGCTGGAAGAGCACAGGGATTCCACATTAGGGAGTTTGGTTTTACGTTATTCTGGGATCCAAACTCAGGTCCTCTTGCTTGCATGATGAGTGCTTTACCATTGAGTTTTCTCCTCACCCCAACTACCACGTCTTTGAAACATGATCTCTTGCTGCTCTGTAGACTGCTAAGTAGGCTAGGCTGATTGGCTAGCAAGCCTCAGGGGTCTACCTGCCTCTACCTCCCCAGTGCTGGGATGATAATCATGTGCTACCACATCTGGCATTGCATATATATCTATCTAAATTCTAGGGGTTACAGTCAGGTCTTCATGTTTGCATGTCAAGCATTCTGCTGACTGAGACATCTTTCACCCCTGTACCTCTCATTTCTTTTCTGTGTATTTTTTCCTGTTGGACGATTATCATCTCTTCTTGCTTTCCCTTGAGTTTTTGGAGAAATTAACAACAATCTTTTTTAAAGTCTTTTGAAAAGGTTTACACTAGTAGATTACAGTTAAGGCAAATATTAGACCATAATGTGTTCATTCAGAATTCCCTTAGAGATTCTCAGTCCCACAGAGCACTGGTATGCCTGTTAATCATGGCATCACACTCTAACTGCAGGGGCAGAAGCAAGCATCTGACAATTATATTGATACATCCCAGTGGACACAGGGATGCTTTCAGATATGGGTATGTGACTTTTCTCAGACCAATTGAGTTTTCCCTGGCTTGGGGAGAATTTGAAGTAGTTCTTTTCCTTGGAGATTATGAGCTAAAATCATAGAGACTCAGCTTCTGGTGAATGTTTTGTTGGGTTCTTTGAAAGTCTGTGTAAGCTGAGAAAGATCAAAGCCAAAGCAGATATAAATGAAGTCTCAGAATCAATAACGCGGATGGCATCATTTAAGCTCCAGAATCAAGCCGTGTCTGAAGCTAAATTCATTCCTCAGAAATACCCTGTTACAGGAGCCAGTAAATTCTCCAGGTGTCTCTGTTCTTTCCCATGAATCTGAGAACACTGATTGTCGCTTCCATTACGCCATGCTGCTTGTTGCATCCAGCTATTATGTGGTATTTCCCTTTTATCTCTGTATGTAGACAATAATGATCCTGTGCTCTTCATTTTCTATGATTCTATGCTGCAATTTCATAACTGAATGTTTGTAGATGAAATGAACGCTTTGGGGACATTTTCTTATAGCTTATTCTCTTCAAAAATATTTCTCCAAGATAGTCCATCATTTTTCTCTCTATTATTGAATCATTTGAAGTGTCTGTCGTGGATACTCTTCATAGCTGTCAGTGTAGTTGACTTAAAAATCAGTAATTCCCCTATGGCGGTGTTTATATAGACCCCTGGCAGATTATACACACATGTTCTTATTTTTTTTAAGATGTATTTGATTTTTAATTGTGTGCATCTGTGTGTGGGTATGTTCATGTGTGTGTGCATGTGCCCACAGTGGCCAGAAGAGGGCATCAGGTCCCCTGGAGCTGGAATTAAAGGCAGTGGTCAGCCACCACATGTGGGTGCTGGAAACTCAACTCAGGTCCTCCACAGTAGCAGTAAGTGCTCTTAACTGTGGAGCCATCTCACAGCCCCAATATGTATCTGTTATTATTTTGATCTTTTAGACATGAGTGACAGAAATGGTAGGGACAGTCCAATTAGATGTAAGATTTGTAGAATTAAGGATCCAATAACTGGCACCATTAAAAAAAAAAAAAACAGCACTTACAACTAGAACCACAGAAGTTGCTTTTGTTTTGCTGAGCTTTTTATTTTAATGTGTTTAACACAGCAGCCAATCACCTGACCCATTCCTCTATTTTTTTGAGCTTTGTTTACTCTCTCGCTTTGCTTAGTGTGTTTTCTATACAAAAGTGACCACTGTCCCTCTTTGAGTGGCCTTTCTCACTGTGTATTATCCACATACAGTCTCTCTGCCTGTTCAGAAGTTAGTGCCTCAGTCAATTCTGGATGCTCTAAGAAGGGGTGATGGTGAACACCTACCAGGAACTGCCACATCTTAGTATTCCACATGGCTGCAGTTGTAAATGCAGCAGAGAGTTCTCCTTGAGTCCTCTCTTAATCACACTGTGTTCTGAAGACACTTCTTGCTTTTAGTGAATTATATGTTTACTAGGACAGAGTAGATTTTTACCTATTATTTTGTTCGTAGATGAAGGAGAAGCAGAAAGTGGAGAAGAGAAGGGGGAGGAGGAGGAAGAATATGGCAAAGAAAAATTTTAAGCAATAACAGCTCAATGGATGTGCTCTGATCGCTGCCTTAAACCCAAAGTGCCATCATCAGATGTATTATCAGTCATCTTGCCCAAGTAATAAAAGGAACAATGCAGCTTACCAGGTACATATGACCCTTCTTGTTACCCAAGACCTGCGTTCAAAAAGACTCTCGGCTGCTCAAGTACAACCATTGTTCTTCTCTATCTTCCCTTTTATTATAGTTTTTTTTTGGAGACAATTATTTATATATTAGTCACGAGTGCTTCTTCACAGAATGTGACATAATTGGTAACTCCTTGAAGGCATGGGAATTTTCTCTTGTCTGCAGAGTTAAAGCGCCTCATAACAAGAAACACATGTGTAGAGTTTTTTTTTTTTAAAAAAAAAAAAACTATGTCTAGACTTGGGATCTTTCCCAGGAGAGCTTCCAGGTGTTTATCTAAGCAGAATGGGCCAAATTACTACATTTTTAGGGGCTGAGAACCAGGAAGGACATAACAAAAGTATAAATATGACTGGACAGCCTCATAATTCTAAAGTGAATTTGGAAATTGGAGAGTCTTGAGTGAAATGAATATGGGGGAACTCTGGTTTTTGAGTTAATGTGAATTTCTGTTGGTTAATCTGCAGCCCATGTTGTTGTTCTCGGGGCTCTGTGCACACGTGCTCTTCCTGTCCCCTGGCCAGTGAAAATCTCCATCTAACCCTGCAAGGGTTCACAGCAGGCCTGTAAGCTCAGATCACAAATCATTCAGGCTAATAAATTGCACCTAGTCAAGGCTACATTCGAATCCCAATCCTCACTTAGATTCTGATTCAGAAAAACACAAATGTTAATTCATTATAGTAAGCTGATTCCAAATTTTGGTCTTCTTGGATATAAAAACTAAATTATCCACGATTTTCAAACAGTAACTTTGCCATGAATTAGTCTGAACATGAAACACCCCCCTCCCCCATGGGCTCATGTTCTTCTACTTGGTCTTGACTGCTGGTGCTGTTTTGGGGGGAATGACTGAACCTTTAGGAGGTGGATGCTAGCAGGGGGAAATGGGAGGTTTATAGGGGCAGGTAGTATAGGTTATAGTTCTGCCTCACTTCGGCCAGAGCTGTCTGAGCCACCTGGAAGGAAGGAAGTCTTGCCCCGAGCTCCATGGATTCTGCTCCCTCAATAGACAATGCTTTCTCTGCCGCAATAGGCAGATACCCCCTTAAACCGTGAACCCAAACCTCTGCCTTCTTAAAGTAGCTTCCCTCGGGGAGTCTGTCACAGGAGGACAGTAACAAACACACCAGCAGTTATTGAACTGTGACCCTTCACTCCAATCCTGTCTTCTCACTTCTGTGCAGATGACTTCAAGTTGGGTTCTTCCAGCAGGAACTCCTGGGAGGCAAGAGGACAAACAGAAGCTCTTCCTTTTCTGTGAGCGCTTCTTGCTGCTCTCATCACAATAGAGGCTCCCATCCTCCATGGCAGCACTTAGTTCTCACCAGCTTCTTCCGGGACACTCGGGTCCAGCCTCCATGTTCCCCATGCTGATGGCTCCAGGGGCCTTCCTGTCCCCAGTCCTATGGGGTGGGAACTGCTTCTTATTGTGTATGTATGTGTGTTTCTGCATTTGCTGGGTTTCCTATATTCAATACTCCAACTCCTATGTAGCTTTATTACTGATATTAAATGGCCTCAGTCGAAGTATAAATCATGATTTATGTTTTCATGACTAAACCCTATGCAATTCTAATGTCATAGTAGTCCCGGGAGACAGACCTTCAAAGATAGGGCTCTTCTTTGTGAGTGTTATTGTTATGCCTTTACCTCCAGTACCAATTTGTAAAGTCTTCTAGAAGAGTATTGCTTTCACATGGTGGGGACAACAGGACGAATTCATAGTCTTGCCTCAAGTCAGATGATGGCCTATATCTGCCACAAAATGGCTCTCCAAGAACTTAATTGTCTTGTCTTTAAACAGGCACCCCACTGGCTCACCCTTTTGATGGGATCACTTGAAGCGTCCCTGATAAACAGTATGTCAGATGCCCTAACAACATGCATACGTGCCGGAGGGTGGGAGATGAATCCTGCAGGATCGCGGGTGACTATCACCCTAGTGAAGGGACTCAGATACTCTCAAAGCACTTCAAGCAAATCTCTATGTCCTTTGAAGCCTGTTTCAGGCTACTGCAGGAGAATGACAGTGAGGTCGCTGCCCTTTTGATCCAAACCATGACTTCTTTTATCATCTCAAAAGCCAGGGTCACTTGTTCACATATATGCCCAGGCAAGGCAAGAGAGCTAGACACTACCTTAGTAAATTAAACTCTTGCTTTATCTTTTTTTATAAGGATGTATTTCTTAATGGGTGTCTTTTCCCAGCCTAAACTAATAGATAAAAATAGATGGTGTGGACCTGTATGAAAGTATCTTAATTAGGGCTTGATAATTGGCCAAGTGGCCATATGCTTTTTGAAATTCCACAAATTATTCATCAACTTGATCAAGACTAATTCAGTAGAGAGGGTATGAGAATTGACCTCCTTCTTGTGTATGTAGTGAATCCTTTTGTGATGGAGTTTGAACTGTTTTAATTCAAAACATCTTCTTTCCTAAAGTTGGCGGCATGAACATTTTGTTTTAATGAAAAGAAAGCCACATTTTAAACTGGTGATGTACTAGGTCCTCATTTGCCAACAGGACTTTCATTGGATTATGTAGAACGACCAGCCATTAGTATAATAGAGACAAATAGGACAAAATGTACGGTTTCCAGGTCTCCCTTGACAACACTACTTCATTTAATTTTGAAGAAAGCTACTAATACCTAATTATAATGACTACCCAGCATGCAATACAAAACCAAGCCATCCTATTATGACCCCATTTCATCCTGGAAACAGTAGATATGAAAATTTAGCTTTTCTGTCACTGCTTCCCTTGGTGGCCTTGGGCTTCTTAGGTCCCAACCAGCCAGAGACTCTTCCGGATCAAGAAGTCCTCCCAAGACTGCGCCATCTGCAGGTGCTTACGGGAAACTAGGAATGAATAAATTAAGGATTCAGCTCCTAAATTGGTGGCTGTCACTGGTTAGTTTGTTTGCTAAGTTAGTATTGTCTGTGGCATTGTGACAGATGGCAGATACGGTAGTTCCTTCTCAAAGAGAAGGGACAAATAAATCAGTAAGTCCTCAACTGCATCTCCATGTCCCTTTCAGTCATCTACATGCTTGGAAAAGTTCCTTTCTATTCCAAATAGCAAGAGACAGCCAGACGATAGGGAAAAATACAGGCTGTGGGTGTTCAAGAGCCATAGTCATACCATAGGTCTTACACCTTGCTCCCCACATGTGGCTGTTGTGACAACTGTGGAATGCCCTCCAGGAAGAGCACTCTTCTTGTTATATCTATGACTCCTCCAAACTACCTGGGGACAGGTCTGTACTTCTATAGCCTTTGAGAAGAAATCACTCTGAAGGTCTGCTAGGCTCATCCCTGTCAGGTCCAAAGGAAATTCCAGTTCCCAAAACTCCAAAAGGTAGCACAAATATCCAGAAATGGGCTCAACCTGGACTATAGGAGAGTTTCTGGTGGTTAGATAGAAGCCAGCATTCCTTAGGAACTTGTGAAGCCAGTTCCCATCTACCAAAAGAAGTCATTTCCCTTATCACTGGCAGAAGGGATAAATGGCTCTCTGTGGTACCTGTTACCATGCAAAAGCACTTGCTGGCCTGCAGGATCCCTCAACATCACAAGTACCTTCAAAGTCCTAGATCTTCTCACTCTTTCCCTGCCCTGAACTCCCTCCAGCTCACAGGTTTCCCAACCCCCAGCCTCCCCAGCTACTCATTCTCCTCACAACCCTGCTACTTAGAGCCCCCCCCCTCTCTCTCTCTCTTCATCACTCTGTTCCTGCTTCTCTCATGGCCAGGTTCAGTCTTCTGGCCATGTTCAGTCTACTTCTTCCTCTTTCTGCTCTGGACTCTTCCAGATAACTCTGGCTGTTCTCTCTCTCTCTCTCTCTCTCTCTCTCTCTCTCTCTCTCTCTCTCT
>CABHPQ010164566.1:0-17143 GCA_902168405.1 Peromyscus aztecus | reverse complement strand
TCTCTCTCTCTCTCTCTCTCTCTCTCTCTCTCTCTCTCTCTCTCTCTCATACTTACAATAAAAACCTTTCCCTTAACCATACCACAAAGTGATCATATCACCAGTTTACACAGTCCCCACAAACACACCAGTCTCAACTCTGGTACAAGTCTTCTCCCCAGCACAAATACTAACCCAGGCAGAGTCAGAACACAGACTTCCTTTACAAAATATGTCAGAATCTAAGCCCTCACATATCCCAGTTCTCTCCCACTTTCTCACACAGCAGGGGAATATTGCTAAGCCTCAGTGAGAAGAGAGTTATGCTAGATCTATCAGACAGTCTTTAGGCCAGTAATTTGTGAATTGTGTTTTGTCCAACACTTGTCAATAAGAAGGCATTCTCTGCCAAAATACAGTATTTGTTCATATTATATCATTGTTAATCCATTGCTGTCTGAAGGAATTTTATATGCTTAAGCTTATTGTTCATGGTAGTGGATTTCAACCTGTATTTCAAATAATTTGAAGAATTTCAAAATTGTCCAGCTAAATTCCCTCCGCCCTCCTGTATTTAGACTACTGCTTTAAAGCCCTGTGAGATAGGCTACAGCTCATTGAGGACAGGGGGATTTCTATGGAAGCGTTGTTGTTATTTATCTCTTGTATATATAATCTGGTAAAATTTTGAACCAAAATACCCTTTTGAGCATCTTTTGTTTGTTTGGGTTTTTTTTGTTGTTGTTGGTTTTGTTGTATATAGGGTCTCTCTGTGTAACCCTGGCTCTCTTGGAACTCACTCTGCAGACCAGCCTGGCCTCGATCTCAGGAACTCAGAGATCTGCCTGCCTCTGCCTCCCAAGTGCTGGGATTAAAAGCATGTGGCGCCGGGCGGTGGTGGTGCACGCCTTTAATCCCAGCACTTGGGAGGCAGAGGCAGGCGGATCTCTGTGAGTTCGAGGCCAGCCTGGGCTACCAAGTGAGTTCCAGGAAAGGCGCAAAGCTACACAGAGAAACCCTGTCTCGAAAAACCAAAAAAAAAAAAAAAAAAAAAAAAGCATGTGGCACCACACCCAGCTCTTCTGAGCATCTTTTAAAGCCTTCTGTCCATTTTTTTCCTGAGGCTGGTTTAGTTCAAAGTATAACCCAGAGACCACTAAGCCAGGCATATGGAAATTATGAGGCATGCAGATAAGGAACAAGCATGGCAGATGCTTATGGAAGGGGAAGCCCATGCTTTTCTCATTCACCAAGACGAACTCTGATTAGGGCCACACAGCACCAATCCCTCTATAGAAGTAAACTCACATGTACATCCAGCGGTTTGGTTTATGTGCTGCTGTTCCTCCTCCTCCTCCTCCTCCTCCTCCTTCTTTAGGGAATATTTTCATTTATTCTTTGGGAATTTCACATCATACACTCTCATCACACTCACTTCCCAGTCCTTCCATATCTGCTTCCCACCCTAGTTACCTCCCTCACTGCCGCCCCCCAAAAAAGTCCCATTTGTGTTGTCCATATACTCACTGGAGCATGGCCAAACTCCCAGTGGCCAGTCCCCTAAAGAAAACTGAGTCCTTGTGTGCTCTTCTTTAGAGAAGACTGCTATCTGAGTTTCTACAACATCGCTGCTTTTAAAGTACAATGACCTGTTCCTGGCCAGAGCAAGCCTTCCACAAAGTCACAAATACACTGAGAAACAAGGAAAGAGTCACAAGACAAAAAGAAGTTATATGGGGATGCGGAATCACTCTCACTTATATTGGATGGATGGCAGAAACACAGCTTCCTAGACAAAGGGGGAAGCTTGAGGTGTGATGTTGGATTAGGGATCATGAGTAAGCTGTGCACCGTGAGTTGTGGAGAGTGAGGTCAGCTGGGCACTAAACCCCACAGTAGGCCTAGAAGAGAAGATCCAACTGTGTTGCGGTCCTCTCCTCTCCTCACCCTGTCCGCCAGCACTGCAGCACTGGCGTAGTCCTGAGTCCCACCCTGGAGAAGGAAGTCTGTCCACTCCTCTCTGTTTCTCCACTACCACCCACGGCCCTGTGGTCTAGCCTGCTCTGCTGCCATGCCTCTCAGCTGGCCTTCCAGCTGCCCACTCTGTGCCCTGATTGGTCCTCCCACCTCGCTCCTGGTCTCATTTGCTGCCATCTTGCCCCCATTCTTTGGATCGGCACCATCTTCTAACAGTTCTTTGGACAATCTCGCTTCCTCCTGCCACAGGGGTTTTGTATGTTGTGTGAACTCTCTCTGCCCACTCCCTACTGCATTCTACCATTTTCAGATTCTTTGAGGAAGTCTCCCTCCGGGTCCTTCACTGAGTCAAATCCCTGTCATGGAACCACTACCCCATGGACTTCTATCGGGTATGATTTTTTTTTTTTTTTTTGGAAACTGACTTTTGTATCCCATACTTGTAAACAACAAGGAAGATCAATTTACAGAATATAAAAGGCAATGATGGACCAAAGATTGTAGCTCAGTGATAAAGCACTTCCTTATGATGGTAAAGAGAAAGAAAACAATGCTCATAAAAACTTTGTTAGAACTGATAAGACAAAGCTGTTGTCAGAGGAAAATTCATGGTCTTAAATCATTTGTGAAATAAATTTTTTTCATTTGTGAAAGTATATCATACATCTTGTCCAATAAGTTCACCTAGAATAATAAAATACAGTCAAGGAAAGCACAAGGAAGAAAAGAGGCACATGAAGAGAAAAAATGCTTTTAAAAGCTATTTATAAATATAATTCAGAGCAAGGAAGTTTGGGAGTCCCCATGGTGATTTCCTAGTTTTAAAACAAGTGTTAAAATCTATCCTCACAGAAGGATTCTAAATAGCTCAACTATGCATGAAGATTAATGTTTTCTAAGAGCCAAGTATCCTGAAAGTACAAACGTTTTCACAGGAGTATGAAAGCAACAGATTAGCTCTCCATACCTTCTCCAGAGGCTCTGGATGCAGAGAGGACCTCCCTCTGACCACCATCTAACCAGCCTTCCTTTGGACAACGGCTTGGTGAATTAACAGATCCATTGGAGATGAAGTCAATGACTTTTCCCTGCACTTCAATGATTGTGCATTCTGATTGTCTAATTCTCTTTTTTTATTTTCCCAGAAATATTCTCAATTTCCTAGGAGTAGTCATTGGTTGGTTAACCGACTCTGTGTGTGTGTGTGTGTGTGTGTGTGTGCGCGCGCGTGCGCACACGCACGCGCGCGCGCGCGCGCGCGCTTGCATGCTGGAGTTGACTTTAGGTATCTTCCTCAATTACTCTCCACTTTATTTGATATAGAGTCTCTTACTGAAACCAGGGCTCACTAATTCAGACTAGTCTGGCTAGCCATCTTACCAGGGATCCTCTGTCTCTGCTTTATGAGTTCTGGAATTGAAGATGGACACCACACTTTCTTGGCTTCATGTGGGTCCTGGGGATCCAGACTGTCCTCCACTTCTGCAGCAAGCATTTTATCCACTGAGCCCCCTCCCCAGCCCTAGAAGTTGGTGGATTTAAGACACAGTAATGACAAAAACTGAACCCTAAATCACTGAATATTGAACCTCACTAATAATTAATGGCAATCCACATCTAGGTGAGCACATGATGCCAAAATTAATGTGTGCAATGGTGAGGCACACCTCTGCTGTTTTAATAGTTCAATCCCATGCACTCATGCCAGTCCATTGAGCTGAGAGACTCCTATGATCAGGACAGACACGGACACGGGTCCACCAGGGATATGTTGGCACCTGCCATGTTACAAGATTATTTTACCAGAGTTCAAAAATACTTGAAAGTTTTGAAAAAAATCTTTCAGTGCTTTTTAAACTTTCACGTCAAAATGACTGCAGATGATCCTTTTGATAAAAAGAAAAGATTTACTTTAAGAAGCTTGGCCCAAAGAATTGTGATCGGTAAAAGAAGCATAGCAGCTTGCCTTTTGCCTCCTGAGATCAGCCTGACTCAGGCAGGAAGTGAGACTTACAGTCTCTTCACTCCAAGGATGCACTTAGCTGGGGCCTAGGGAGTGTGTCTGTGAATAGATCCCCTGTGATGAGGTCGTGTGAAATGAGGTCTGCTGCAAAGCATGCAGCCCCACACCCGGGCCTCAATCACAGTCACACATCCTTTCTGGCATGCACACTAACAACCTTTCCACGAGCATGCCTGGATGTGTCAAATCTGCCAGGGCCAGGATGTAAATCCTGTAAACGTGGGTGATGTTGCTGGGAAGAAATGCACAGGCTACTGTCATGAGTCACGTCTGGCACATCACCAGTTCTACGTAAAACTTCACATTCTTCAAATGTATATTTTCATCATGGCACATGAGAGGAGACAGAATCATCATAATGCAGGATTTTGTCCGTGAGTTTAAAGTGTTTTGCTTTAGAAATCAGATCGAATTTCATGCTTCGTGATGGCTGAGCAACACATCTGTCTAGCTAGAAAAGTCAATGCATTCGTTTCAAAAGTTAACATGGAGGACTGCTGCCTATAGCTCCAGCTCCAGGGGAGTCCAGTGCCTCGAGGGACCTCATGTACACATGAGGGACCTCATGTGCACCCATGCAGACACACACATACACATAATTAAAAACAAACAGAATCCTTTTTAAATAGTTAATATGAAGTTCATAAACCACCAGATAGGTCATTATAACTTTAAGTAATGAATGTGAATACAATTTTGGTAATATTAATTTTAATACCAGTAAAGATAATAGAATCATTTTGTGCTTTATTGAAAATGCAGAACATATGAATTGTTTTATTTGAACACACATGCAACATACACATGTACATATGATGTGGACACTTGAAAGAATATTGAGCCTTTGCATATGAATATTTTAAGTACATAAAACTGATTTTTTTCTTCGTTTTTTGTATCTGGTTTCTAGTTTGCTGTCACTCAATGCTACAATTGTTCACATATTATTTTTTTTTTCAGAAATGCAAGGGAACAGCTCGACAGTACCAGTACCTGTGTGAATCCTGACTCTTGCACTGATAATCAGAATGATGATTTAAAAACAAACACAAGCTTTCCTGAGTGGCCTCCGGTTGAGAAAATTATTGATAGAAACATTCACTGAATTTTGAATGAGAGTCATCTGGTAGGTGAGAATGTTGTCGGGTCTTTGCTGGGACTATAAATCTCTGACAGAGCAGGAAGCAAGCGAGCGAGCTCCACACCTCTCAGAGGCGGCTGTCCCCAGGTGCCAGAAGCACTTTTCTATTGGCCAGAGACCTGCTGTTTAAAAATGCTGTCTGCACTGCTGTGGTCCTTAGAAGGGAAACTGGAAAGCCTCATTTCTCTAGAATTCAGTAGGAAGCAAGGTCTTTATCAGAGGGGGAAAGAAATGTTTTCAAAGGACTCCTCATCCTTCATTTATATATTCATCCATCTTGAGATACACTTGCTGTTTGGATTACATTCCTTTAGTGAACATTACTGTTCCTTAGACAAGAGCCAGAGCTGGGAGAATGCTGGGAGCCACAGGGACACTAGTCCTACTCTCTGAAGACAGCTAGGAAGCATGCCACTGTGGTCCTTGTGCCTGCATAAAGAAGAAACTGGGTGTGCCGGGGTCTGTGTAGCACTGGCTGGTCTTTCTGGTCCAGGAAGGAAAGGCCCCACGAGAAAACCATGTGTAAGTTGCAGGGCACACCATGAAATCTGTTTTTCTTAAACCCTTCTTCAGTGAGATCTTCCTCCTAGCAAAACTGGGTCAAAGGAAAACAGTTTCGGGAGATCTCAGAAGCACCACTGAGATTTCACGGTGATCTATGAAATATTCTACAAGTAGGGAGGCAATGCAAATGTCCGCTCTTGCTAGTGAGCAGGAACTCTGTCCTTGATTCCTGTGATGAAGGATCTGCTTCCGTCAGAAAAATCATCAGTGACTATTAAAGGTATTCCGTAAAACCTCTCTGGATGACACAACCAAATTACCCAGGGGTGCTTAGAAAAGCTTACAAGAGTAAAGATTGATTGGACAAGATGAATTCTGCTTAAATATTGTCGTCAAGTTCAAATAATAGATAAATGGACAAAATGACTACAGACGTTTTATATTACCAAAATTACATTTTAATTTTTGAAAATGGAAAGACAGACAAACAAGAAGAAAAATCTAAAATCCCCCTAATCTCTCCTCAGAGATACCTTCTGTCTGCATTCTGGGGTGGGTCTTCAGACTGCGGTTCTGTGTGTCTGCTAAGGGCAGATTGAATGTAATACTGCGACATCTCTGGAAAGAGAAGAATTGATTAATAGCTTTGGCTCCTTCAGAGAAATGGCTCAGCAGGTAAGAGCACTTGTGTAAATGTGAGGACCTGAGTTCAGATCCCTGCGCCCATGTAAAAGCTAGCTGTGGCCATCAACCCCAGTGCCGGGGAACAGAAATAGTTGGACTCCAGAATGCTGCTGACCTGCCAGTGTAGCCAAAATGGTGAGTTTGAAGTTCACTGAGAGACCCTGTGTGATGGCTAATCCTGATTGTCAGCCTGTTACATCTGGAATCAACTAAAATTCAAGCAGCTGGCACCCCTGTGAGGAACTTTCTTGACTGGATTATTTGAGGGGGGGAGGCCCACCCTAAATCTGGACCACACCTGCCCATTGAGCCTACATCAAAGTACAGGGGAGAAGGAAGACGTTGCTCTCTGCCTGCTGCCCACACTCTCAGTGGGAAGTTTATCTACTCTGTTGCTGACACAGCCCTTCGCTAGTGTCAGAACATACTTCTTCAGGATCCCAATGTAGCCTGAAGATCAGCAGCTCTCTAGGAATTTTATTGGACTCCAGAATCCTTCTGAAACTGCTGAGACATCCAGTCTAATGGACAGCTAACAGATCTTTGGCCTTCCCATTGTGAGACAGCCGTTGCTGGACTACTCAGACCACAGCTTGTAAGCTACTCTAATAAATCATACATATATATGTATATATATGTATATGATATAGTCTATCAATTATGTTCCTTTGGAAATCCCTGACTAAAACACCCTGTCTCAAGAGAATAAGGCAAAAAGTGATGGAGCAAGACACTTGATGCTCTCCTCTGACTGCCTCGTGCATGCACATAGGCATGTGTTCCTGCACACACAGGTATGCATACATGTATGCAGACACACATACTCATAAATAAATAAATGCTCCCTAAAAATATAGAAGGGTACAAAACTATTGATAACAACAGGTAGCTTTGGCTCCTAGCCTGCACCATAACCCACCATCACAAAAACACACTGTATATATACTTAGAGCCATACATAGCCATTCATGCATTTAGTCTCAGCATTCCAGACACTGTGACAGGAGGGACACTGAGTTTGAGGTTATCCTGTGTTACACAGTGAATGCTAAGCCATCCTAGGCTACTGCAGTGTGAGACTTCGTCGGAAAACAAACAACAGAATATTGGCCACCATCCCTTTCCAGTTGGGGCACATTATTTTCACTCCTCCCCGCTACACTGCCTTCATCTACAAAAAACGGCCAGAACTCCATAACTGCGCGATGGCTGTGGCCTCCTTATCTATTTTCTTTTTTTTTTTGGTCGTGCAGATTGCTAAGGGCACAGTGTGGAGGAGTGGGTGTCCAGTAGGTGGTCACTGCCTGTCTCCTCACACTAGCACACCCTGAAATCTGTTCCAACGTGGTGGCCAACATTAAAAGAGAAGGAAAGAGGGGCAGCAATTAGTGTTCCACAAAACCCTTGCTAAATTAAAGAAAAGAAAATAATTTTTTTCAAGTTAGGACACTGTGACACCCATATGTCGTGTGTGTGTGTGTGTGTGTGTGTGTGTGTGTGTGTGTGTGTGTGTGTGACTGATGTGCTTCTGAATGTGTAGCACAGGTGACAAATTGGAAAACACTGTTCTAATCCGTGGAGTAGCTACTGCCTTGGGACCTATTTCTGCTCTCTCAACAACACACGAGGGACAGTCTGGATGAGGCAGTAATCTATGCATCTTTAATGGCTGTGCTTATTTATTGTGTTTATTTACATGAAGACACTTTACCTTTAAAAATCAATCTTCTCACATTTTGGCCCAATTGGAATTTTTTTTTCAATATGAAAGCATTCAAATTACTTAGTGATTCCATAGCTGAATGGATGAAGACAGTTCATCAACTACATTACTGACCATGATTTAAACTGTATGATTTGGAAGATACTCTGTTTAAAGAACTCTACCGCCATAAAAAATATATTTATTATGCAATTTATTTTTCAATTATGACTCTAGAGACTCAAACATGACATTTGAGGAGAAAAAAATTGTTTTGTGTAATTTTGGTTTAGCTCCTCCACTGGCATAGCTGAAAAAGAGGATGACTGCTTTGTGCCAGAACACACTGATTGATTTCCATTCCTCCACAGAGAATTCTAGTTCATTTCCATTTTTGCAGTGCACACATGAATATGGTTATGAAAGCGTCAGCATGGTTTTTGCTTTTTTCCTCTTCTTTCTCTTGTTTCATGAGTGTGTGTGTGTGTGTGTGTGTGTGTGTGTGTGTGTGTGTGTATTTCTCTGCATCTTCCAAGGCTACGGCTCAAAGGCTTGAAACAGCTACTGTTGTAGTTAAGTGCATGGGCTTTTGTATTCACTGTGAGCCCATTGAAAACTCTCAACACTGGGAAATAGAGCATGGCTTAGTGGAAGGAAGCTAGCCTTGAGTGTATGTGAAGCCCTGGGTTTGATCAGCAGCAGTACAAAAAAAGAAAAAAAAAAGAACAAAACAAAACCAAACCCTACAATTTTAAGTTTACACTAATTTTTACATTTACCCAGTTTCCTCTACTAGAAGTGACTCAAAATCTTTCTGTCCTTAGCAATTCTTGCTTCATAATAAATATCCAATACATATTTATTAAATTGAAATGAGATTTTTGTTCATAATGATATACTTTGTTTCTCAAACCTTGGGTTCCACACATTTGTTGACGTGTGCATTGCAGATAGATCAGGGTGAGCAGTACATAGAACAATGTCATGTATTTTTTTCAGAAAAGTTTGATGAATTTATACCCTTCTGGTACCAGGTGCTTCTTTTCCAGGCAACAGATATAGAACTATGGTGATATTTTATTTGTGCTGAAATGTGATTTTATTTGTATGTTAATAAATAAAGTTGCCTGGAGATCAGAGGTCATAGCCATTAAGCAGAAGTCAGGCTGTGGTAGCACATGCCCTTAATCTGATCACATGACAGGCAGAGTCTCTGTGTGTTCAAGGACACAGCCAAGCATGGTGACACACACTTTTAATCCCAGTACCAACCATAGAGACCTGGAGGTCTGTATAGACAGGCAATGATGAGGAAGCCATGTGGTTGGGTTTAGAGCCAATGAGAAGGCAGAACAGAAAAGCAATAAAAAGACAGGACACAGGAAGAAGGTCTCTCTCTCAGGGGAAGGATGCCAGCCTGCCATCCAGGGAGCAACATGTAAAGGCAACAGGTAAAGCTACAAAACATATGGCGACATATAGATTAACAGAAATGGGTTAATTTAAGATACAAGAACTAGATAGCAAAAAGCCTGCCACAGTCATACAGTTTATAAGTAATATAAGTCTCTGTGTGTTTATTTGGATCTGAGCGGCTGAAGGAGCCAGGTGGACACAGGAATACTCCAGCTACGCAGAACAGGGAGCAAGATGGCCAGATCCCTTCTCCTGTGGAATTTGATGCTCCCAGAGAGGACAGAGGACAGACTTGTAGCAATCCGTGTGTGTACGGTGTCTGTGGTGGTGAGAGTGGATCAACAGCTCTGCCCTTACAAATTCTAACAAGATCTGGATCTTTCTACTCACGTTCAGGTGAAGTCAAACAAACAAACCAAAAACGCATTAATGAAGGTCATGTGATTTCTCATGACCACAAACATAATCTCGAGTTTGTAGCTGGGCCTCCTTACATAAGAACAAAAATGAAGTCGGGTTAGACTCCAGCCTTTTTGGAGGTACTGCTCAGATACAGCAAGCTTTGTACAGAAGAACTGCAAAAGGAGTAGAGCACTTCTCTTCTCCTTCCTGATGTGGACCCCCAGCCTCCCAACTTCTGGTACTGACCCCCAGAGCTTGAAGAGCAACAACACACTCTTTTTTTTTTAAAGTCCAAACAAGTTGCATACTTTATTGGTGAAATTATTAAGGCCACTCCACATAGTTAAAAGGGAGGTTTATTTAGTGGCGTAACTTACAAATGAAGGGATAGGTAGGTTGCAGGGTCTGGGAAAGACGTAGCGCAGTCCGGCAGTGTTCTCTGGAGAACTCTGCTCAGTCTACCTCCAGCATCCAGGGTCCAGGAACCAAGAGAGACGGCACATCTGGATCTCGGGTCTTCAGGGTCCTCTCTTGGCCCCGCCTTGTAGGCGTGACAGTTACAGAAGCCTCAATGGGGGAACAACACACTCTTGCTGGACATAGCTGCATGGTGGCCCCAGCTGCCCCTGCATCCCACTCACTCACTCCCCTACGCACTTATTACTGTCCAGTTATTTTTCTTTAGCAAAACTCAATGTGGCTGCTGCTCTCTTTGCCATCTCCATCTATGTCTCAACTGTACCATTTGCCCTGTAACATGACATTCAGGTAGATTGTCTCCTGCTGACTTGGAACCTCCTTGGGTTTTTCAGGCTTAGTACACATCTCTTACCCATCTTCTAGACTGCAGGGTGCTCACAGGTTCCTCCATCATCGCCCTGAGACTAAGGCAGGGAAATTCAGAGCATCACTGCCTATACTTCCTAAAAGGAGGAAGTCTTTGTCTCAAACCTCTCTGACACCTCTGTATATTCTTGATATAGCTGAGCCACGATCCTCTGAAATTCTAAGATGCTCAGATGGTGGAGAAGTGTCTCACATCCACTTTAGTGTGAGCCATTGTGGTCACTGCATTTAAACAAAGATGGGAAGAATTTGTTTAGAAACATCAGGTTGTGAAGAAAAGTAAATCAGGATGGATAGAGAAGTGGGTGTGGGGGCAAGGCGATGTTTTTTATGGAGTATTGGGAGAAGCAGGAAGCCCTCTCTGAGAATGTGAGAACAAAGAAAAACTCGAACTAAAGGTTGGGAATGAATTGTGTGGCTACGGCGAGGTGAGAGGGAGATAAAATGACAGACACTGAATCACAGAGAAAGCAGGAACACAGCCCAAACCCGGCTCTGAGAGTCCTGGAACTGAATAGTTTTGGAGTTTTGTTTTGTTTTGTTGTTATTGTGGTTTGGGGGGTTTGCTATTGGGTGTTTTTTTTTTTTTTCCAAAAGAGTGTTCCTTTAAATGTCAAGGAAACATGTAAAAAAGATTCTGTCACTGTAATAGAGTGAAATGCAGTGGCATGTAATATTAATATTACTGGGGATACAAGCACAGTTAATCTACTGATAACTAGAACTGTTTTGGTGGCTTTTTGACACACAGAATAGATTTACATGATAATAACTGTATAAATATATAGTGTTAGTTTCCTGGGATTTTATCTGTATATTTTCTTTTATTAAAAGCTGGTCTTTACAATCTTATTCAAGAGAGATCTTTCTATGTACTCCTCTTAAATACAGGTCAACACTGTTCTACACATTGTCTCTCTCCTTCCCTGAGCCCTTGTATTTGTTTAAAGAGGAGGGATCGTCAAAGAGTCAGCAAGGTAGTCTCCTCTGTGCTCCCTGAAATGAGCAATAGCTAAGGACCAAGGAGAAAGCCCAGGGTTTGAACTTCGTTCTCAGCCTGGAACATGTAGTGTCCCTTGTCTGGCCCCCATCTCCAGACTCTTGAATTAGTTTCTGCGGTTGAAAGCTGAGGATGATAATTTGAGGGCCATCCTCTTTATCCCAAGCTGCATCAAAGGTTAAAATTTGGGTTTGGAAATACAACCCTCCCTACCCTGCTCAGTGTCAACCTCTCCATTATGCAGATCAGGCATGAGGCTTAAGCCCTGGGATACGCTTAAAGAACTGTAACATTTTCTTTAAGAATCTGAAGAATAAAAAGAAAATGCTTTAGATACTGGTATTTAGAATATGGCACTCACCTTTCTACTGGTATAACTTTTAATATTGAATGGAAGAAGAAGCCTATGAAAGCAAGTACCTAGAGCACACAAAATCCAAAGTGCAGTTGCCACTGTCCTTACCCTGCCAGTCTATAAAATGGGTACAGTAAGGAGTTACCCAGCTCATCAGTTCCTATGGCAGCACAGAGGCACCACTTTTTTGTGCCTCACATTGCAAATATCGCTTCAGTGATGACTGCTGTAATCTAGGTTAGAGGCAACCAGACAAACACATCAAGAGTGCCATGTCCACGTCACAGGTGTTGCTGCAGAGCTGCCATGTGCCTCTAGCAGAATCACTCTCCAAGAATATGTTTTTCTGTGGTTCCCAAATATATATGTCCACCAAGACTGACCTGAGAACTTCAAACCAGAGCTCCTAAACTAGTACATGTAAGTGTGTGTGTGTGTGTGTGTGTGTGTGTGTGTGTGTGTGTGTCTTGATCCCCAAGTAAGCAAACATCAGCCAGCCTTGGAATCCCTGCCATCGTTATCACTGCCTGGCCTTATGTATCTACATCCCCACGCAGCCCCATTCCTGAGTTTTCCGTTCTTCCATCTGCCCACTTACACCTCGAGAAACTACATCACTAAGGCCTATTACCCTGGCTTCCGGTCGGCTCCACTCGTGAGAGGCTCTGGCAGGAGAGGGTAGGAGGAGTTCAATGAAGTGAGTCCAGGAATTGACCTTGGTCCTTCTCATGCCTAAGTTTCACACCAGTTGGGTTCTTCTGTCTCCTGTCTCTCCTACAGCTCTCGCTTTCTTCGTGTTCTGTCAGAGAACCTTCCAGATGGCTGGGAAACAAAGGGCAGTTTGCCATCCCCTTGTAAGTATCATTACCCACTCCCAGCTTCGCAGCTAGGCTTTTCATCCAATCCTCTCCACCACCTCTTCTGAACTGTATCATCCCCTTCCCGCTGAGGTTGGGGTTTGAGGGCTCCTGCCCCATAGTCTGTAATTTTCTTGAAGGTGATCCTGCAGCATTGATGTGGTCACCTTCAGGCTCTGTAAACAGAAATGCAGTCCCACTGCATGTAGTTAGTACAACTTACTCTCTGGGCCTTTAGAATCGAGCATTTATGCTGCGCCCTCATAGACTGTCACTGTTACTTTGTCCCTGTGGCAAAATCGGGAGGATAGTGTTCTCAACATTGTTTTAGTGAAAGAAACGAACACACGCTGCCAGAGGGAGGTAACTTACTTCAGGTAAGAGGGAAAGCCAGAACCCATCATGGCAGCTGCCCTCTGAGGCTCAACATTCCTGGCGAACCTCTCACCACCTCAGGCAGAAAGCAGCTGTCGTATCTGGCACCTAGAATTTGCTTTTCACAGGTTGGCAGGCTGTGGCTTCTGGATTATAGACTTTTCAAGTGCAGCCTAGCCTTGCTCCAGTTTATGAAAAGGACTTTATTGAAATATTTTTCCTCTGGTGATTGATGGGCCTGAAATCCTCGCCATGGATCTGGGGGTAGCAGCTCAATGCTTGCTGTTGCTGAGGCGTGCTGTAGACTGTAAACCACAACTGCATCGGAGCGGGTGTTTTCCAGGGACAATGCCTGCTTCTACTTAGTTTTATGGAGGTCCTCACCTAAACTCTCCTCTAGAATCCGTATATAGCTTTTCTGCTCTAGGCTTTCCCAGAGACACCCGCGGGACCCAAAGCCACATCATCCACCTCAAAGAGGAAGAAGAGAAGGAAATGGCACACTTTCTGCTTTAACTGTTTGCTGGCAGATGTCTGTGTGAGAATGCATGCCTGGAAGTAATTAGATTCCATTCCTGGGATGGCTTACAAATATAGATGTTCAGAGACCTGAAAAAGAGAGGGCATGGGATAGGAACTACAGTTTGGCCTGGTGTCTCCCTTTTGCAAAGAATTTAACTCTTTCCGAGCCTTGATTTCTTCACTTGGAACTTAAGGTTGTGGTGTTGACTTAAAGGGACAGTAAAGAAGGATGCAGGGTAACAGAAGTCAGCATGCTACCCAGATGTAAGCCATCTTCTCTGGACTT
The DNA here is from genome assembly GCA_902168405.1 of Peromyscus aztecus. NCBI lineage: Eukaryota > Metazoa > Chordata > Mammalia > Rodentia > Cricetidae > Peromyscus > Peromyscus aztecus. Next base: position 3,074 of record CABHPQ010164566.1, on the reverse strand, counting down.
TTTGGATCATGTGATTTAAGAATATCTTTTGGTGGGGCTTGGGCGCTCATTCGTTGAAATCTTGCGTCTTTCACATGGGTCACACGGATTTGGTGCCTTGCACATGGTTATGTCTATTTCCTCCACATACACCATCCACATGAAGACAGACCTGGGGAGGAAGACAAAACCTTCTCTCAGTCCAGTCCTCTACAGGCTGAAGATATGTGAGGCACACAGATTTGAGAAGTGGCCAGACAGGGATGGAATCAGGCGGTGGGTTTAAGATCCATCTCTACTCTTCTCGCCTGTGTGGACAGAGTGGGTCACATAGTTTGCAGAATCCTATGGTGATACACTGCCCTTTGTTCAGAATTTATTACAGACTATCAGGGCAGTAATCCAGCGTGGGCAGGGGCTTCTCCTCAGGATCAGGGCCTGTACACACATGACTTTGGGAAGATCTTCAGACACTGAATCAACTGCTCTGGAACTTTCTTCTATCAGTTTATTTAGTTTGTTTGTCTGCAGCAGGTTTCACGGAGCTCATCCTTGGACTTCCTGTGCAGCCAAGGATGACACTGAACTCCTGGTCCTCCTGTGTCTACCTCTCAAGTGCTGGTTACGACAGCAGTCTCTCCATCTTTAAAAGGAAGGCTAGTTGTCAACTGGCAGGCTGTGCTAGGAGAGGCTCCTGGGCATCTGGTGGCATGGCACAGGCTTTGCACCCACAGGGCCCCATGGAGCAGCTGTGCTGTGGATCACGGCCTCCATAACATTGATTATCTGGCAGACTTTGAGCAACTATCCATTGTTGGTTTATTTCTTGAGTGAGTCACTCCTAGAAGCACAAGACCTTTGGGAGAGCCAAAATCTTGATCCAAATGGAGTGGTATTCAGGTAACTACTGCTAACAAATCTTGATTTTTGTGTGCTATTATAGTTGAGTCCAAAATGAGCAACAACAGAAATATATATAATGAGTTGTAGCATATGTAGACACAAGCTTGGATCACATTCTCTTATTATCTATTTATTTGTTTGTTTGTTTGTTTTACATCCTGGCTGCAGTTTCCCCTCCCTTCTCTCCTTCCAGTCCCTCCCTGCACCCTCCCCTCTGCCTCCCACCCCATCCATTCCCTCCTCTGTTTCTCTCCAGGAAAGGGCAGGCCTCCCATGGATATCAACCAAACATGGCATATCAAGTTGCAGTCAGACTAGACACCTCTCTTCATATTAAGGCCAGATGAAGCTACCCAGTGTGAGGAGTAGGGTCCCAAAAGCTGGCAAAAGAGTCAGAGACAGCCCTGCTCCCACGTTAGGAGACCCACGAGCAGACCAAGCTACACAAATGTAACATATATGGATCACATGCTCTCTAAAACATTTTAAATTACATTATATTTGTGGTGTGTGTATGCATCCAACCCCATGCCTGTGTGTGTGTGTGTGATGGATGTGCAGAGGCCAGAGGAGGACATGGAGTGTCCTACTTTACATGCTCTATATTAGCCCCTTAGAGTCTCTCACTGAACCCAGAGCTCATCACTTCTCCACTAGGCTGGCCAACAAGCCTCGCTGTCCTCCTGTTCCGCCCAACCTCCAGCTCTGTGGCTACAGTCCCGCAAGGCCACTCTCAGCGTTTTAGGAGTGTGCTGGTGACCTGAACTCAGATCCTGATACCTGCACTGCAAGTGTGCTTACTCAGCCAGCTATCTCCCTAGCCTCTTAATTATTTTTAATTATGTGAATGTGTGGATGTCTGTATGTGGGTATGTGCACGTGAGTGGGCTGCCCCCAAGAGGCATCACATTTCCCTAGAGCTGGAGTTACAGGCAATTGTGAACTTCCCAATGTGGGTGCTAGGGGTGGGAACTTGGAACAGTCCTCTGGAAGAGCAGTGCATGCTCTTGACGGCTAAGCATCTCTCCAGCCCACCCTGTAATTTCTCACTGGAGCCTTGCAGGTTATTATATGGTTAAAATCTCAGCTGTACATTTCGGGGAGGGGGGAATACTCCAGTGCTCAGGGAAAGCTGCCAACCCCTGATGCCGCAGCCTTCGGGTTTAGGGTGATGAAAGAAACCCTCTCACACTCCTCCATCACGAAAGGTTAAATTGCCAAATCAAACCTTGGAATCCAGAGTTAGATTTTGTTGCTCAGCTACAGAAGTGCTTGGAGCCTTAATAAAGGTATTTAACTTGGGCCTTTTCTGCCCCTACACAAGCTTCCCCGTTGGGATCAGGGAGAATGTTTCTAATATGCACACACAGTCAGGCTGAGCCAGGCTGTGGCTGCAAAGTTCCTGGCAGATTTCCATTGTTGCTACAATTGATGGGGCACAGAGCTACAGGGCAACCCTCTGCTGGGAGTCAGCCGCTGGGGCTTCAGCTCAAAGCTTGGCACAATCTCCAGCCACTGGGGCTTCAGCCCAAAGCTTTGCATGATCTCGCACCTCCAATCACTTGACCACTAGCTCTTTCACCTACAAACTGGTCCCTTGGCCAGACCGTCCTTCATCCTGCCAACTTTGAATAATAATCTCCAAAGTGTCTCCTGCTGCCACCACCAAGGCACACCTTCCTCTTTCACATCCTCCCTCCATCCAAAAAGCCACCAGCCGACCCAGTCTTTCATCCAGAGCTGCGGTCACACTTGCTGAAGGCTGAGAGCTTTTTAAGGTCTTAACACACATCAATAAACTGATGAAATTCAGTGCAAGTATTAGAAACAACTGAATTGTTAAAACATCTGGGTTCTTTTGTTATTGTTGTTATTCTTACTGAGACAAGGTCTCACTAAGACCTTGTCACAGCCTGGCTGGCCTTGAACTGGTGCTGCCCTGCATTAGCACCTTGAGTGCTAGGATTACAAATTCCCCACCTTACCCTATCCAAACATTGTATTTTCTTGTCATAGTGATGCTGATCTATTTTAGCACACCCTCTCTTTAGGATGTGTGGACCTGTGAGGACACTCAACCACCTTGCTATAGAGCCCTGGTTATTGTAATGAAATTCTACTTCCCAGGAGGAGTGCTGGTAGTCACGGACCCATGTCCAGGTGATAACTCCTGCTCTGCTATGAAAAGGTAG
>CABHPQ010164565.1:0-22048 GCA_902168405.1 Peromyscus aztecus | reverse complement strand
TCCTCCTCCTCCTCCTCCTCCTCCTCCTCCTCCTCCTTTTCCTCCTCCTCTTCCTCTTCCTCTTCCTCCCCTTCCTTCTCCCTCTCCTTTCTTCCCTCCTCCTCCTTCTTCTTCCTCCTCATCATGTCCATCCCCCGTGAAGTTCCACCCCACCATGACCCAGAAACACAGAAGCAGCTGAAAGCCGACTGGAAGTTCTGAAACCATGAAACTCCCCCTCACCAAAAAAAAAAAAAAAAAAAAAAAAAAAACTTATTCCAGTAAGCTGATGGTTCTCAGGTTTCTTCTGAAGACAAGACTCTAGTGAACAGAGGGCTGGAGCAACCTCATCCCCGCCCCCATCACCTGCAGACACAAGCCTTTCCTACAATAAAAACACAACTGTGATTCAGAGAGGCCACATGGATGCCACCTCCCCAGAGGTGGACCTGCTTGGACTAATCATAACCAGGGACCTAGCAGGCTACAGGTGTGTGACTGTGGGGACATGTCCCTGAGCAGACATGGGTGGCTGGATGGGCATGAGGTTGGTCGACACGTTCTTTCCCGTCCATTGTCTGAAGTGGTATCCTGGGCTTCCTTGAGCAGTATCTATAGTGTTCCAAGGCTTCCGGGGGACCAGGGGTGCTGGGTGGGGAAGGGCTGAAGTTAGGACTTTCTGCACTCCTTATCTATGCTTGCCAATCACATGGAGGTGAGGGTGAAGAGAGGAGGCCTGGAGTCTAACAAAGCAGGGTGATAACCGAGGAAAGCTCTGGAAAGGCCACCCCACTGTCCCCTGAACATCACTAACACAAAGATAGCCCCCCATGCCATATCCCTCCCCTAGGCTCCAACTCCTTTGGCTCCTGTCCCTGTCCAGTCTCTTTCCGTTTCAGGCAGGTATGTCGACACCTCAGTCACACCCAAACTCCTGCCTGCAAGCACTCACGGTCCCCCAGCATCCTGGCTCCTGTCCTTTGGGGTCCTGGCCTGCTCTTCTGTCCTCAAGCCCTGGGGACCTCCGTGAGTAGCTTAAATGGGGCAGGTGGGACTTGGGTCTCTTGGATGCCCTGGTAGAGTGAAGGACCCACCTGGTGCTGAAAAGACAGCTCCGGCCAGCAGGTGTTTGCCCCTGGAGGATTCGTTCCTGGAGGTGACTAGCCTGGTAAAATGGGCAAGGGGTAGTGGGGACCCAGCAGGAAAGGGAGGGATCCGGGCTCAGCATCCAGATACACAGGAGACAATGCTCCATCTGACTCCACTGCAGCATGTACCACAGGGAATGTCCTCTCATACATAGCCCTGGATCTCCCCAAAAACTCCAGATTTGTAGAGGTACTTGTCACCCCATTTCCCAGAGGGGACAGACTCCAAGGTTGATTTTTCTATCTCCCCCATGTAGGAACACTTGCTGCTTGCCTCCTGGGCACCCCTCTGTTTCCACAAGCAAGAAGATGCATACCCACGTGTGGACCTTGGCATCTCTGCTTCTCCAGGTGCAAGTGTGCATGCACGTGTGTTCACATACACATAGAGACCAGAACTTCAGGTGCTATTTTGTGGGTCACTCACCACCTTTGTTTTGAGTTCCTTGGCCTGGAACTCACCAAAAAGACTAATCTAGCTAGGCAGCAAGTGCCAAGGACTGGCCTCTCTCTCTCTCCATCTCACCAATACCGGGATGGGAAATGTGCGTCACCATATCCAACTTTTCACCTGGATTTTAGGGGCCCAGACTTAGGTCTTCATGCTTACACATCAAGTGTTTTACTCATGTACTGTGGCACGTGTGGAGGTCAGAGGTCGCTTCTTCCACCATGTGGGTTCTGGGGACCAAACTCAGGTCATCAGGCTTAGTGGCAAGAGCCTTCAACAAATAAAATATTTTTTAAAGATTTATTTCTTTACTATGCATATAATGTTCTGCCTGCCCGCCAGAAGAGGGCACCAGATTTCATTATAGATGACTGTGAACCACCATGTGGTTGCCAGGAATTGAACTTAGGACCTCTGGAAGAGCAGCCAGTGCTTATAACCTCTGAGCCATCTCATCTCTCCAAAACCTAAATAAAATATTTTTAAGGTGACATTGTGGATTCTATTCTTTTTTGTTTTTTTGAAACAGGGTTTCTCTGTGTAGTTTTGGTGGCTGTCCTGGATCTCGCTCTGTAGACCAGACCGGCCTCGAACTCACAGAGATCCGCCTGCTCTGCCTGCCAAGTGCCGGGATTAAAGATGTGTGCCACCACCCGTTGTGGATTCTATTCTTAATGTCACAGACTGCTCCAATGTTCCCAGGGATACCACAGATGTCCTTGAGCTCCGGATTTCAGAATTCAATCTCAGATCCCAATTGTACCATAGTTATCCCAAACTACTGTGTGCTTTTAAAATGTAATTTTTTTTATTTGTGTGTGTGTGTGTGTGTGTGTGTGTGTGTGTGTGCCTGTCATATGTGTTCAGGGGCCTGCAGAGAGTGTCAGACCCCTTGGAGCTGGGGTTACAGGCAGTAACAAGTGGCTGGATGTTGGGTCTGGGAACTGAACTCAGGTCCTCTGCAAGAGCAGCAAGTGTTCTTAACTCCTGAGCCATCTCTCCAGCTATGCTGAGTGCTGTCATGGTGGTAAAACAGAGCAGAAAGGACAGGTGTGGTGGCGCACGCCTTCAATCCCAGCACTTGAGAGGCCGAGGCAGGGGGATCTCTGAGTTCCAGGCCAGCCTGGTCTACAGAGTGAGATCCAGTACAGCTGGGGCTACACAGAGAAACCCTGTCTCAAAAAACCAAAACCAAAACCAACAAACAGAATCTTCCTGACTCAGCCTCCCAAAGCTAGGATTTCAATCATGTGCCTAGCATCCCCTGTATACCCGACTTCCAAATACTTTCCCCATCAGAGGGACTGCCTCTTTGGGCTCCTGCTAGAACCCTTGATCCACCCATGTTTTAAATTGAGTTCAGCTTCTCATGTTTCTTGTATTGCCTGCACTTTGGGGGTCCTATTCATGAAATCATTGTCAAATTCTAATGCCCTCCACCCCACTTTTTTTTCCCTAAGAGTTTAATAGTTTTAGCCTCACATCAAGGGCTGTGATGGCGCTTGCATTAATTTCTGCCTACAGAGTAAGGCAAGAGTCCAGCCTGCGCCCTGTCTGGGCTGACCTGTTGTCACAGCGTTCCTTGTTAATCTGTCTGAGCCTCGTTTCTTTCTCTGGCAGAGTGACTCCCCTCATCTCCAATCTGTCTTCCTCTTTGGTCAGTCCTAGTCTGTGAACTTCAGAACCGTTAAGCCACATACCCCTGTGGGAAACAGCTTCACCCTCCCGAGCCTGGTGTTGGTACACGGTTAGGTCCCTCCCCGGTCTTACAGTCTTTGGACAAAATAGTGTTCCAAACTGCTTAGATCAGCCTCTTTCTCCCTCCCTGTTCATGAATGATGTCACACGTTTGTAATTCAATTAGTACCCCTTGTGCAGGCCGCATTCCATTCCGGCTCCCCTGGCTTCCTGGCTAATGTTTTAAAAATTTGCATACAGTGAAGGTGCCTCTTTGTACTGTGGAGTTCAATGGTTTTGGCAACTGTCCTGAGCACAGCTTCCGGCCACAGAGCCGCAGAGGAGCCACTGAGGCTCCTTGTCACCCACTGTCCCTCCCTCCTGGAACCCTGGCAACTGTTGTTCTAATGATTATATTTATTTTATTTTGTTCAATTTTTTGAGACAGTTTTATGTAGGTGGAGCTGGCCTTGAACTCCCTGTATAGTCAAGGCTCACTTTGAACTGTGTGTGGAGATTACAGGCTGTACCATGTCCCCTTATTGGTGGATTCTAGGCAGGTGCTCTACCACTGAGCCACACTCTCAGACCCTCACTAGGGGTTCTAGGCAGGTGCTCTACCACTGAGCCACACTCTCAGACCCTCACTAGGGATTCTAGGCAGGGGCTCTACCACTGAGCCACACCCCAGCCCCTCAATGGGGGATTCTAGGCAGGTGCTCTACCACTGAGCCATGCCCCAGCCCCTCACTGGGGGATTCTAGGCAGGTGCTCCACCACTGAGCCATACCCTAGCCCCTCACTGGGGGATTCTAGGCAGGTGCTCTACCACTGAGCCACACCCCAGCCCCTCACTGGGTGATTCTAGGCAGGTGCTCTGCCACTGAGCCACACCTTGCAGAGGTGGCTTATGTATCGGATCCTCTTTTCATGGGCATTGTGCTTGTGAGTTTCTCTGTCCCTTCTGCAGGACATACTTGTGTGGGCCTCTGAACACATATCCTGCATGCTCGGAGGACTAACAGTACCCACCCACTGGTTCAGAGTCACACCCCTCCCCCAATAGGAGCTGATGCTGAGGTTTCCCACAAGAGACCTTTTTCTGCTCTTGAAATGCAACAGAGTCTGCCCCAACTCCAGCAGCCCCAACAGGCTACATGACCTGTCCCAAGATGTTACCTTTTTTTTTTCTTTAAGATAGGGTCTCATGTAGCCTAGGCTGGGCTTGAACTCCCTATGTAGCTGAGGATGACCTTGAGCTTCTGGTCCTCTTCCTTCTGCCTCAAAAGTGCTGAGGTTACAGCATGCAGTGACATCTGGATTGTATGGATCGTGCACTGCCTCTGTATAGAAGGTAACCAGAGAATGGATATGTATTAGTCTGCTTTCTGTTGCTGTGATAACACCAACCAAAAGCACCTTGGGAGAGGAATGGGTTTGTTCGGCTTGCACGTCCTGATCACACACACTCCATCACTGAGGGGAGTCAGGGCAGGAACTCAAGGCAGGGACCTGGAGGCAGGAACTGAATCAGAGCCCCTGGAGGAATGCTGCTGCCTGGCTTGCTCAGCTGCCTTTCTCATACCTCCCAGGACTGCTTGTTTGGGGGTGACACTACCCAGGTGGACGGAGCCCTCCCTCATCAATCGTTCGGTCCAGAAAACGATCCAGAGATATGTCCAACAGGCCAATCAGATGGAGGCAATTCCTCAGCAGAAGGTCCCTCTTCTGTTTGTATCAAGTTGACAAAACTAATAGCTATGAGGTATAATCCGTGAGTTGGGAAGAGGAGCAGACAAATGGGTCCATCTTCAAGGCACTTGAACAGGGCAGGGGCAGGGGTGAGGTATGCATATCTAAGCAGCCCCGGTCAAGATGAAGTCTGGTTGGTCATCGTCTTGGCCCAGGCTCTGCAAAATGAGGACTAGAGAAGTCTGGGGCAGTGGTTTTCAACCTTCCTAATGCTTCGACTATTTAATACAGCTCCTCATGGTGTGGTGACCCCCGACCACACAATTATTTTTGTTGCTACTTCATAACTGTAACTTTGCTACTGTTGTGAATTGTAATGTAAATATTTTTTGGAGATAGAGGGTTGTCAAAGGGGTCGGTGACCCACATGTTGAGAACCTCTAGGAGCCACAGTGGTTCTCTGGGGGTGATCATTTCTGCTCCAGGGTGCAGCCTCACCATCACAAATCGTGTCCATTTGGGTGGCGTCTTGTCCCCTCGGGCTCCTGTTGCTTCGAGGTGGTTTCATTCCCTATTTATCCATCAGTCCTGCTGTAATAAGCACAGGCCAGAGCTGGGGATGAATGCTCAAGGAGCACCTGTTGAAATACCTAGGTTCTTGAGCTGGTGAGATGGCTCAGCAGGTAAAGGCGCTTGCAGTCAAGCTTAATGGCCTGAGAGATCCATCCCCGGCATCCGCAAGGTGGGGGGAAAGGACCGCTCCTGCCAATGGTCCTCTGACCTCCAGGCACGCACTGCGCCTGCGTCCTCCGCACCTCAGTACTAAATAAATAGATAGATAAATAGAAGGGAAAGAGATCTGTCCAGATTCTTGTGACCAAGGACAATAAACTGCACCAAGGACACATAGTTAGAAATAAAGAGTTTATTGAGAAAAGAAGCCAGGGGTGGTGGCGCATTCCTTTAATCCCAACACTTGGGAGGCAGAGGCAGGTGAATCTCTGAGTTTGAGGCCAGCCTGGTCTACAAAGTGAGATCCAGGACAGCCAGGGCTACATGGTGAGACTCTGTCTCAAAAAAAAAAAAAAAAAACCACAAAGAGAGGGATGAAAGAGAGAGAGACAGAGAGAGAGAGAGAGAGAGAGAGAGAGAGAGAGAGAGAGAGAGAGAGTGGGTTTCTGAGCTGAGCGAAAAGCCCCGAAAATCCTGGGTCCCCAGGTACACTGATAGGATGTTCACGCTGCATCTGCCATCTTTATTATTTTACATCTACAGTGAACTCTTCTCATGCATGTTCTGTTAGATGAAGGTAAGGTGGGAAAGGATCTCCAGTCTTTCTTTGGCAACCAACTTCCTTTATGTTAATCTTATTTTTTTTCTTTTTTCTTTATCTTTTTTTAATCTTTTTTTTTTTTTTTTGACAGGGTCTCACTATGTAGCTCTGGCTGTTCTGAAACTCACTATATAGACCAGGCTGACCTCAAACTCACAGAGATCCGCCTGCCTCTTCTGCCTCCCAAAGGCATGCACCACAACACTCAGCATTAATATTAAATTTCACTTATTTATTGTATGTGTCTGAAGGGCTTGTTCCATGATATGTGTATGGAGGTCAGAGGACAATCTGTGAGGATTGGTTCTCTCCTTCTACCATGTGGGACCCTGAGATCGAACTCAGGTCGTTAGGTTTGGCAGCAACACCTTTAGCTGCTGAGCCATCTCCCCAGTGCTACATGTTTGAATGATATACCTTTCCCCAGTCCCTATACACCTTCCATGATGGAATCCAAGGCAACCAGAGAGGAAAGGTTAGGAAGGCCACAGCATGGCATTGACCTGGGCCAGAGCTCTGGTCTTCCGTCACCCTAGGCAGAGAACGCCATGCTGGGGGCTGCACTATGGTCCTCCGTCACATTCCCACAGTGCCTATGTGTCCGATTAAAATGAAGGCTTAACCCAGGCTCCACATGTAGCTGTAAGCAGAGGTCCAGCTACTACAGAGCCTGAAACAGGAACTCTAGGCCCTGGTGGGCTCTGGGGACCTCAGGCCCGAAAGGGTGCCGCTGTCCTAACCCCTGGCTGCCCAGTGGGGTGGAGGCAGATGCTGCATGCGGCCTGTGTCCACCTGCTGGGCACCGTCTACGCCTTTCCTTACAGTGTTGTTTTGTTTATTTGGTTGGTTTTTCGGGACAGGGTTTCTCTGTGTAGATCTGGCTGTCCTCACTCTGTAGACCAGGCTGGCCTCAAACTCCCAGAGATCCACCTGCCTCTGCCTCCTGAATACTGGGATTAAAGGTGTGCGCCACCACCACCCAGCTCAGCGTCATGGATTTTTGTTTTGTTTTGGTTTTGTTTTTAAAGATTTATTTATTATGTATACAGTGTTCTGCCTGCAGGCCAGAAGAAGGCATCAGATCTCATGACAGATGATCATTGTGAGCCACCATGTGGTTGCTGGGAATTGACCTCAGGACCTCTGCAAGAACAGCCAGTGCTCTTAACCGCTGAGCCATCTCTCCAGCACTCAGCATCATGTTTTAAAGAAGAAACTGAGCCAGTTCATCTCACAATTCAAGAAACAGAGGCAGGAGGATGGCTGTGAGTTCAAGGCCAGCTTGGGCTATGGAATGAGACTTGTCTCCAAACAAGCAAATAAATGAGAAACTGGAGGCTCTCACTAGGTCGTCTGTCCTGTCTGTCCTGTCTGTCTGTCCTGGCTTTTGTGCCCCCCCCCCCTCAGGCTCAGGAATGCAGTTTGGCTCTGTCCTAGTGTTGGAGAAGCATCTTTCTTGGTTTTTTGTTTGGGGTGTTTTGAGACAGGATTTCTCCGTGTAGCCCTGGCTGTCCTGGGACTCATTCTTGTAGCCCAGGCTGGCCTCGAATTCACAGAGATCCTCCTGCCTCTGCCTCCCGAGTGCTGGGATTAAAGGCGTGCGCCACCACCACTGACTGGAACAGCATCTTTGAAACTGGAGGGAGAGGGTGATTCACACTCTCTCTGGTCAGCCTGTTACTCACAGGCCTGAGTGTTTGAGGAAGGGGCTGGAATACGGGGCGGGGCGGGGGGGGGGCAGGGGGACGATGACAGAATGCTCTATCCTGAGTCTCCGAAAGGCAGAAATGATGTTGGAAAGCCGGCCAGGCTGAAAGATACAAAGGCAAGTGCAGAGAATAGCTGATGCAAAGGTCCTGGGGCACAGCTGGGGTCAGTGTCTTCTGGGTGGAAAAGAGGTGCCATCCTGGAAAGAGAGGAGGCCAGAGCCGCAAAGCCGCAGGGGGAAGGCACTGAATACCTTCCCACATTGCTTGTGCATGCGCGCGCACGTGTGTGTGTGTGTGTGTGTGTGTGTGTGTGTGTGTGTATGCATTCACAATAGATGCTTCTAGAGTCCTGTGGTCCCTGGATAGGAGAGGCCTCTAGCTTGTTCAAGGCTTAATGATTTCCTCCAGGAAAGTCTTTAGTTTATTCACTTTTCCATTCAACAGGCATTCCCAGAGTTCAGTGGGGTTGGGCTGCAGCTGGGGTTAGCCTTGGTCTCTAACCCGTAGACAAGAGTGGCGCTTAGAAAAACCTAGGCTGTGGGAACTGGATGGAGTCCAGGGAAGGCTTCCTGGAGGAGGTGTCATCACAGCCAAGGAGACAAGTTACTCAGCTGACCTTGCTGCAGTGCTGGACCCATGCTGTGCACTGAGGACAGTGGGAACCATAGTGGATATGATAGCAAGGGCATGCAGCAGGGTGCTCTGGGACCCCAGCTCCCTGCACTCCAAAGATAGAGAGACTCAGGGGCCTCCCTCCCTTGTAGCAGGATTTACCCTCACCTAATCTTCCATGCACAACTGTCTTTAACTGAGAGCCAGGGTGGAGGCAAAGAGAAGAGTGTGCATGCGTGTGCATAGGCGTGTGTGCATGGATGTGTTTGTGTATGTACACATGGGAAGTGCACGTGCATATGGGTGTTCTCCCACAGATGAGTGTACTCACACAGGTTCATTGAGCAAAGATGTGTGTGAGTGTGCACACAGGTATGTGTATGGGGTCTGTTCTGAGAAACCTTCGGATCTGTTGCTGAGTCTTTGGGGACCCTGTGGACCTGTGGCCAGGCTGTCCCCAGTCAGATGCAAGCCTGGCACCTTCCAGGCTTTCCCACCGCCCTTGCACTGTGTAATGCTGATGAAGAGACAGCGCTTTACACTGTGGGGAAACTGAGGCTCAGCGACACTGAGCAAGCAGCCAGCTCAGGTCTTGAGGTGAGGGCCTGGGACTGCAAGCAGGCACACCCGCCTTGGGGCCCTCCGATCCCCAGCATCCAGGCAGCCCGAGGGGCTCACGTACCTGGCCCCTAGAGGAGCTAGCTCCTTCCGCCCTTTACACACTCTACCAAAGCCAAAGTCTGCCCCAGAAAGACACATTGTGGACAGCCCCCAGCCCCTTGTGACTGACACAAAGACCAGAACTCCTAAGAGGAGGCAGGAAGGGGCCCCAGGCCAGCTGGGCCAGGCGCAGGCTAGGGAAGTGAGAGGAGACAGGAAGCTGCACAGCTGGAGTCTGGGCCGCCATTGTCCCACCTGGGGGTCGGCGCCAGCCGCAGCTTGCCAAAGCCTGCCCAGCTGTGGACCCAGGTGCCTCCCTGGCTCCTGCTGGCTTCCTGCTCCCAGCCTCAGTTTCCCCAATATAAGCCTTAGAAGGTACTTCAGTGCAGCTGCCCCCTCAGCACTGTTTAAGCTTCACGGCACCCTGTGGGTCTTGGGCTCTGCCATCTTACTCTGACGGGGAGGTCCAGGGTTTCCTGCAGAGTGAAGCAGGGCTCAGGCTCAACCTGGGCTACCATCCCAAAGTCCAGGGCTTCACTCCCTGCTGCCTGCCTGGGTCGGCACTGACCAACTGCTCTCTCGACGTGAGCGCTCCTGAAAAGGTCACATTCCCACCCAGTGTCTTCTGGCGCTGTGATTAGGTCCTGGGGCAGAACTGGGCTCAGTGTGTTCCCAGGTGGAAAGGAAGTATAGACAGATGGGTAGGTAGTTATATAGACAGACAGACAGACAGACAGACAGACAGACAGGTCAACAGACAAGCATAAAATAGACTATAGATTGTGGGCAGTGGTGGCGCACGCCCTTAACCCCAGCACTCACTTGGGATGCAGAGGCAGACAGATCTCTGAGTTTGAGACCAGCCTGGTCTACACAGGGAAACTCTGGCTGGAAACACCTCCCTTACACTCCCAAAAAAATTGAATGTAGATAGGAAGATGACAGATATAGACAACAGATATAGGTGATAAATATATGATAGAAAGACAGATGATAAATTATAGATCGCTGATAAGATTTACAAAAGATAGATGATACTTAGATAACAGATGGATAAATGGCTGACAGGCAGACAGACACTTAGAAAGAACAAAGAATATGCTGGGAGTGAATCAATGGTTAAGAGCACTTGCTCTGCAAGCGTGAAGACCTGAGTTCAAATCCCAGCATCAACGTAAAAAGCTGGCCTTGGCTGTACATGCCTGTAACCCCAGCACTGCAGGACAGAGATGGATGGACCTCCAAAACTTGCAGGCCAGGCAGCCTAGCCAAACAGCAAGCTTCCAGTTCAGTGAGAGACCCTTTCTCAGAGCAATAAGGCAGAACTGGTAGAGGTAGACACTGGTCCCGCTCTGGCCTCTTCATACACACACTCAGGTGTGTGCACCTACACACGTGCCACACACTCATGTATGGATGGATGTATATACGTACGTGTAACTATATGCATAATAGATAATTGGGTAGATAGATAATAATTAGATAGACAGGTAAGAGATGTGTGGAGACCAATGTCATTCTGCATCTTAACATTAATATACATTGTGGAAGCTACCGGGACTCCTGTCATAGTGAGTCCCTGCAGTCCCCTTGCCTGTCCCCGGGAGCTCTTGGTCCTCCTCAGGCAGGAGGGGGCTTTCCTCCAGGGTAGCCTGGAAGGAGGATTTGTGGAAGGTGCAGAGCTGGGAGGCTGTAGGCTGGTTCCCGTCTGTGGCCCTCGGGGTCCTCTTTCCCTCCCACTACTCTACTCCGCTGCCCCGTGCCTGGCTGTCACACATGCACAGAAGGCTACAGGGACAGGAGCACGTCTCCCTTCCAGGTGGGACGAGCGGAAACAGGAAGGACTCCAACGGGAAGCAGGGGGAGGAGGAAGCTTCCAGGAAGCCTGGGGCCTCTGAAGTGGTGTCTTAGGCTGGGCCAGACAGAGCCCTATGCCAACTCTCCCAACTGGGGTTCAAGACCCCGTCCAGAGTCTCCTTTCTACCCTGGGACGGAACCTGGAGGGACCTGGTGGCCGCGTTCCACCCCATGACAGAGTGTCCTTTGAAGTCCAACCCCAGGGTCTTAGGGACAAGGGGAGGGACTGGACAGTACCTGAGGAGACATTGGTCTCCAGAAGCCCATTGCCCTAGCAAGCACATCTGTGGCTATCACAGCCCCGCACCATGTCCCCACCTCCACAATGTCCCACCTTCATAGCAGCCAATACTGTAACTTGCTCATATTTTATTGAAGGTAAAGCTGGGGGTTCACACCGAGCCTCAGCTCCCCTGCAGCCATAGGGTACGGCTCCAGGTGACAGAGGATACAAGATGGCCAAGGCTGGCTCTTGGAGGCTGTGGTCCACTCAGTAGCCCCCATCCCTGCAAGAATGCAAGGTTGCGATCTTAACTCCACTCGCTCTGACCAGATGTGGACTACCAGGGGTGAGAGTGGGGGACAGATATGCAAGGGCAAGAGAGGGCAGCATGCTATGGGCATCCAGGGTGCAGACGAATAGGAGGTCCCTGATGAGGTGCATGGGAGGGCAGGGTGGGCACATTACCCCCAGCTCAGGCTCCGCTTGGCTAGCTCCACCTGTGCCAGCCGATGGTCGCTGAGCACCCGCACTCTGGTGATGGTGGCCAGGGGTCGGTGACGGTGTGGGAACTGGAGCACCTTGTGTTCCTGGGCGTAAATGTGGAAGTGTTCTGCGTCTGCACTCACCTCCATCTGTGGGGGAGGGAGAGCAGGGGTGATGCCAGCTACTTGGCAAAGCACAATATGGCCTACCTAACCCTGAGTTCCCAGCTGGGGACCCCTCTTTTCTCAAAGACAGGAAGATTGGCAGTCAGAGAGAGAAGCATCCCAGTGAACAAGTAGGGAAACTGAGGAAAGGGAGGCCACCCAGGCCCAGCAGGGAGGCCATTGCACCAACCCATGTAAATATCCACTATAGTGCCCTTCTCCATTGGCCTTGGGTACCCCATCCCCTCATCTGCTTCCTCCCACAAGCCCCATCACCTCAAAGGGCTCTCCCAGGGTCAGTGGGAACACACTGGACACCTCCTCCTGTCCCCAGCGTCCCCCCTGGAAGGCATTGCCCACCACCGTGGCACTGGAGAATCGGGGTTTGACGTGGAAAGCGATGTCTCCCGTGTCAGTTAAGAAGTTGATCTCAAACCTGTGGGCGAGGGGTGTGCTCAGGGTCAGGCGTGTGGCTGGAGGGTTCCGACCACGGGCCCAGGAAGGGAAGGAGGCTCTTACTTGTCCTCTCCAGCATCTGCATGTCCCTGTACTGTCAGGCTCCAGCCCGGGGCCAGGCCCCCTGCACAGAAGGCTTCAAACTGAAGGGAAAACACAGGGGATAGAGCCCCATAGGGCTGCAGCCTCCTACCTCCCCTCCGAGTGTACTGTTTCTTCAGGGAGACTCACTCCCACCCAGCCCAAGGCCTCCACCTTGATGCCGCTCTGGGTGGGGTGATCCAGAAACCTGACCCTCATAGCCCCTCTGTTTGGGGTCTGAAGAGAAGACATCAATGTCCCTCAGCTCTATAGTGGGAGTAGATGACCTGCTAGATGCCCCCACTCTTCCTTCTCCAGCATATGAAAGCGCCCATGGCAGCGGATCTTACCCACCTGCAACGCCATTGCCCTCAGCCACTGGGGAGGGCGAGGCAGCTGGGGATATAGCAGAGCCTGCTGGGGCGGGGCACAGGAGCCCCACCTCCAGGGCCTTGTCTGGGTCACATGGACCTCTCCCCCCTCAGGCTACCCCTGCTGGAGAGGGGGCTGGGAACATGGCTTAGGAGCAGATCTCTTTCCCTGGGTTCATTCTCGGCAGGCAGGGTCACCGGTCCTCTCAACAAGCTTCCTCAGGTCCGCCTGGCTCTGCCACTGTGACTTTTCAGGGTCTTGCACACATCTGGGGACACACCTCCCATCTTTGTAGGAAGGGTATGACCAAGCCCCACCGCATATACCAGAGCCCCAAACTGGCCCATCTGTCTCAAAGGGTGGGGGAGGCAAGCCCTCATATGCAACAGGCAAGCCCTCATATGCAACCCTGGCTGGCCTTATGGGGGTCTGTCTGGCCATCCATCCACTGTCCACCATGCTGGGAGTGTGTTCCTCCTCCTGTCCCCCCACCCTCGGGGCTGCCCTGTACAGTGGTGGCTCAGTGGCCTCAAGGGGGATGAATGGAGGATTAGGCTGGGCTCTGCTCAGCACATTCCAGTCCCCAGTCTACAGATGGGGAGGTCCTTTCCCACACCCCCATGCGCCTCCTGGCCGGCTGCCTCTTAGGCTGAGCCAATAAGAGGGGTCTGCTGAGGCCCTCGAGGCCACCTCAAGGACAGAGGAGAGAAACCCAAGTCTGTGGGGGCGGCTGTGGGGGCCTCTGGGACTCTCCAAGGAGGGAAGTTGGGCCAGAGTGTAGTTAGGCTGGGGGCCCAGAGCCTTGGAACTACTGCCTGCAGATGAGGTTTGATGATCTCGCACCCCTTCCCTCCTGTCCCCAGGGGTTTTTTCTACCACTATTCTCCTCTCCAGGCCCTGGCAGGGCTTAGCCTCTGGCCTGCTTTGCCTCTTCCAAGGTGCCGCTGCATGGACACACTCTGGCAGGGAGTGATGGGTACCAAGGTCAGGCGGCGGGACACAGAACCGCCTCACTGGCGGAGTGACCTAGTATTTCTCCAGGGAAGGGGCAGGGTTGGCTGTTCCTGCAGGGGGCAGCCAAAGGCAACAGAGGCTCCATGGGGTGAGCCTGCTGGGCTTGCCCTGTCTACTTCCCCACACTCCCCAACCTTACCTGTCTAGCTGCTGTGGATGTGGGGTCTGCAGACCCCACACACTCACCTCCCCGGAGGCACATAGTGAAACCCCTTTTTGGTACAGTCAGTAAAGTACTTGCTCGATGTACAAGTGTGAGGACCTGAGTTTGATGCCCAGCAGCCAGGCAAATGCAGAACACAGTGAGTGAGTGGCCTGTGCTTGTAATCTCAACACCAGAGAGAGAGACAAGCAGATTCTGGAGTTCTCTAGCCAGCCAGGATGCCCAAATCAACAAGCCCCAGTGAGAGACTCTCAGAAAACATACACTTGGGGGCTGGAGAGATGGCTTAGTGGTTTAAGAGCACCGACTGCTCTTCCATAGGACCTGGGTTCAATTCCCAGCAACCACATGACAGCTCACAACTGTCTGTGACTCCAGTTCCAGAGGATCTGACACTCTCACAGACACACACGAAGGCAAAAACTCCAAAGCATATAAAATAAAAATTAATAAATTATTTTTAAAAACCCCACACACTCAAAACCCCTGGGCCACATGGCCTAGTAGGAGGTGGCAGGCCAGTTTCATGGGCTCCCTGTTTTCCTATCCCCTGTGAAAGGGTGTTGAGACTGCTGGTCAGTGCCCAAGGCTCACGGCTGGGGAAAAGCCCACAGCCAGGAGTGTGGAACATGTTCTCTGACTCTCTGGCTACTTAAGTCAGGGGCCTCTGGGCTTCTCAACTTCCCACTGGGCTTGCCGATGCTGGCCTCACCCACTGTGCCTGTCTGCTTGGTGACGGAAGGCAGATAAGGCAGACAAACAGGACAGGGGAATTGGATCTGTCACCCTACCTCCATCTGTTCTAGAACGAGAAGAACGCTGGTGCAAGCACCTTGTTCTCAGGCTCTGGCTGCCTGGAGGCCCTCGCTAGGGACTGGGGGAGACTTGGGCATGGTGGGGGCCCCAGATCTGCTGGACAGGAGGCCCCGGTGCTGCTGCCTGGGGCAGAGAGGCCAAAGTGCTTGCTTCCACTGGTCTCATTCCTTTGTGAGCCTCCACCTCCCTTCTGGCTTATGGGGTTTGTGTTGCAGGAAAGCTGGCAGCTGCCCATGTCCAGTCTCTACAGCTCTGGAAAACCTGGGAACCCCAGGCCATTCTAGGAGGTCAGCTGTGCACCCACATCTGGGCTCCTCCCCATGGTATCATGCGGGTCTGTTCTTGGACCCTCTGAGTAGCTGGAACTTGGGTCCGGTAGGGTTGGGGCAGGAGGCTGTAACAGCTCCTGATAACTCAGGCAGTTACAGCCCTGGGGACAGAACAGGTGGAGAGGAGACCGGAGACGCACCTTGTCCTCACACCAACGCCAGGTGGCCCAGATCCTTCTCTGGCTGCCTCTGCCCTGGCTTAGTTGGTCTTGTGAGGCCAGACGGTGTGGTGGGCAAGGCTCCTCTGTGACAAGCTGTCCAGTGGGGCCGGATGCCAGGGGCGGTGGTTCAGAGCTGAGAATAACTAACAGACCTGATATTTAGGTACCAGCCCGCCTCCTGCCTCCGCCTCCTCCCGGATGTGCAGTTTTGCCTGGAGCTGTTGACTCTGAAGGTTCTGAAACAGGAGCAGGTCTCCACCCAGCTTCCGGGAGCTCACCGGGATAGGGGATAGGTGGCCACCGTGGCCAGACCCTGCCTAGTGCATAGAGCCAACTGTCCCCCTCTGCTCCTCTCCTTCTCCTCTCCTCCTCACCCCTTCTTCCTCCCCTCTTGCTCTTCCTCCTCCTCTTCTTCTTCCTCCTCTTTCTCTTCTCCCTCCTCCTTTTTCTCCTCCTCTTTTCATCATACTTTGTTTTTTCTTCTGTCCATTTGTTTTTAAGAATGCCCCTACGAGCAGCTAGAGAGATGGCTCAGGGGTTAAGAGCACTGGCTGCTCTTCCAGAGGTCCCAGGTTCAATTCCCAGCACTCACATAGCAGCTCACAACTGTCTGTAAGGACAGTTCCAGGGGATCTGACTCCCTCCTACAGACATCTATGCAGGCAAAGCACCAATGCACATAAAATAAAAATAAATGAAAAGAATGGCCCTAGGTAGCCCAGGCTGGCCTCCAAGTTTCTATCCTCCTGTTCTAGCCTCCTCAGTGCTGGGGTTATAGATCTGTGCCACTACGACCAGGTAGTTGTTAAGAAAGGGTCACTATGCATAGTCCAGGCTTGCTCTCAGCCAGGTACCTTCTGGGGCAGTTTACATGCATTTCTGTAGCTGACAGCCTGTGGGATTGGTCCTGAAATTCATAGTCTGGAGAAGGTGTGAGAGCGTAGAGGCACAGCTAGGCCATCACCGAGCCAGGGTTTGAAGCCTCCAGTGTGCCTGAGTCCCCACCCTAAACACAGTGCTGGACCATCCCCTGAGAGCACAGCTGCTCGGGGGATGGGAGTCCATCAGGGTTGGCTTCCAGGAGGAGGAGACACTGAGGTTGGGTGCTGTAGAATGAACAGGAGTTAGAAGATGGGGGGGGGGGGGAAGGTGCCCAAACCAACAACAATCTGGGTGTGGCGGCCCAGGACACAGGAGGCTGAGGCAGAAGGATCAAAAGTTGGAGGCCAGCCTGGGCTACAGAGCGACACCCTTTCTCAGAAAAGAGACAACCAGAAGAACAAGAGGAGGGGATAAGGAAAAGAAAAAGCCACGTGTGGTGGGGCCTTTAATCTCAGCACTAGGGAGGCAGAGGCAGGTGGATCTCTATGAGTTCGAGACCAGCCTGGTCTACATCGGGGTTCCAGTACATCCAGGATCACATAGAGAGACCCTATCACAAGGGAAAAAGAAAAATAAATAAAAAGAAGGGGGGAGAGGAAGAGATATCTGGCCTAGATGTGAACCATTAGGAAGACTTCCTGAAGGAGGCGGCATCATAGTCGACTGGAGGAGACTGGGCTATATTGTCGTGTACATTTCCCACAGTGAGACCAGCATGTGCCCTGGCGAGGGCAGAATGAAGAGGAATCCCTTTTCTTGGCTACACCTGTCAGTCTCTGGGCCAAACTCACCAATAACCCGTTAACTTTACAATCATCGAAGAGTGTTCACATCTGTTCACAGCCCTGATGTGATGATCCCTTTTGTGGCTGGAGAAACAGACCACTGCTGGACGGTGTGGGCTGTTGCTGTGAACAGCCTCCAGGGGGCAGTAAGGAGCCAAGTCAAAGGAAGATGCCCAGATACCCAAGTCAGTTATGGCACACAGCAGAAGGGGATAGTGACGGAGGCCACGGGAAATGGAGGAGGGATTCCCTCCCAACCATCTAAAGCACAAGAGGCTGGGCTGTGAAAACTAATTCATTCAATGCTAACCGAGCCCAAAGTGTGGCCGCCATCTTTGAGGTCAACCGTCCAGGCATGGCATACAGAGAGTTGCCCGGGACACAGATCCAACACAAGCAGGCAGGTTAGGGCCAGCTGGGCAGGCAGGGCATGCCTGCCCACTAACATCTGACCTGGAGGGATCCAGATATTTTCTCCAGATGCATGCTGGGCTCCAGGGACAACACAGGCTGCCAGGGCTATAAACAGACCTGGGGACAGGATTGGAGGAAGGAAGAGCTGTAAATACAATCAGACAGCCGAGTGTCTGGGGATCCCTTTCAAGCTATGCTAAAGATGTAGGTGCGGGAATTCTGAGGACTGGCCCAGAACCAGGGAGGGACGGAGGACACGGGTCACCAGACAGGAGTATTGTTTTATTTTAAAGATTCATTTTTAATTTTTTTTTTTGGTGTGTGTGTGTATGTGTGTGTGTGTGCATGCTTAGGGCAGAGGAGGACATCTGGTGTCCTGCTCTGTCACTTGCTGCCTTATTCCTTTGAGACAGGGTCTCTAACTGACCCTGGAGGTGCTAGGATGGTGGCCCCAAGCCCCAGTGACACTCCAGTTGCCATTCCCCCACAGCACCAGAGTTACAGGTGGTCACAGCCAAGCCCAGCTTTTTTTCCTTAAATGTGTATAATGGATATTCAAATTATTGAGTGTTACACACATGCACTTGCCACACACACACACACACACACACACACACACACACACACACACACAGCCCTGCAAGGGCATTTGTAGAGCACCAACTGCATCCGTGCAAGGGTAGACATTGAGAAAGCAGGACCAACTGTCTGTGCGGTTCCTATCGCAGAGGGGGAGACTGATAGAATGCATCCTTTAGGGGTCTGGAACGTCCCGTGGAGATGGGAGTGTAAAACACATACTAGATTCTGAAATCGTGACAAAAGGCATGCAAGTTCGTGTTAAGTCTCTCCCTTTCTTCCTTTGGAGATAGAGCTGTATGCAGCCAAGGCTGCCCTTGAACTCACTATGTAGCTGAGGATGACCTTGCCCTACTGATCCTTCCTCCACCTCCTGAGTGCCAGGATTATAGGATAGAACCCAGGACTTCATGCATGCTGGGAAAGTGCTCTACCTGCTGCGCCACACGGCCAGCCCTCTCCTCCCTTTTTTGAGACATGGTTGATCTCATTCTAGCCTTGAATTCTCTGAGATCCTCCTGCCCCAGCCTCCGGAGTACTGAGCTCACAGTCATGTATCACCATGCCTGACTTATTATAGCACCTAAGAATCAGAAGTTCAAGGCCAGCCTCAGTTACATGAAACCTTGTCTCAAAAACAAAGCAAAATTTAAAAAAAAAAATTTTTTTAAGAAAGATGAGTGCTACATGTTTTCTTTCAAACATGGAAACCTCAAAAACCAAAAAGACCAAGAAGCATAAAGAAGGGGAGGCATTAAGGATGGTAAGAGCTGGGGAGAGCGTAGGAAGTGGGTAGGAAAGGGAGGGTAGGTGAGATCAACCCATGACACAGGCATGAACGGAAATGTCCCAGTCACACCCACCGATTTGTGCAGTTACTATCTTCCGGCAATTATCCCAGTAATGATTTTTATATTGATTACATGTTTAAATGATAAGTTTTGACATACTGGATTAGATGAAGTATATAATTAAAATTTATCTTGTGCACTTAGAAAAATGTTGGGGGAGGATGCTGGAGAGATGGCTCAGCAGTTTAGAGCACTGGCTGCTCTGCCAGAGGACTCTGGTGCAATTCCCAGCACCCCCATGGCAGCTCACAAACCATCTGTGACTCCAGCTCCAGGGAATCCAATGCCCTCTTCTGGTCTCTGCAGGTACTGCATGCACATGGTACACAGTCAAAACACTTAAGCATGTAAAAAAAATAAAAAATATTTTAAAAATTTTAAGTGTGTGTTCATGTATGTGTGTCCATAAATGTCTGAGGTTGCCCACATCAGATGGCTTCCTCTGTCACCCTCCACCTTACGAGTGCTTTTGTTTTATCTTGTTTTTGAGGCAGGGTCTCTCACTGAACCTGAGACTCACCAACTGACTAAAACAGTTAGCTGGTGAGCTCCACGGATCTGCCCACCCCCACTCCCAGCTCTGAGGTTATAGGTGTGCCATGCTGGGCTTTTACATGAGTACTGGGGACTCAAGTCAGGTCCTCACGCTTACACAGCAAGTGCTTTACCCACCGAGCTGTCTCCCTAGCACCCCACAGACCTTTTTTAGTATTTTTATTTTTTAAACATTAGGAAAAAATTACGTTGAAGTTGTGATGGTTCAAATCTGTAGTCCCTGCAGTCAGTCAGGAGACAGAGTCAGGGCAGACTTTGAGTTCCATGCCTACCTAGGTTACACAGTCGTATTTAAAACAATCAAACAAACAAACAAAAAAAAGCGGGGTTGGGGGTGTAGCTTGGTTGGTAGACTGCTTGCCTAGCAAGCATGAAGCCCTGAGTCCCATCCCCGAAATGGCACAAACTGGGCATGATTGGCACTCACCCATCCCAGGAAGATGTGAAATTCAGGGTCATCCTTGGCTACATAGCAAGTTGGAAGCCAGCTTAGGTTACATGAGATCCTATCTCAAAAAATAAAATATGACAAAGAGATAAAGAGAAAGGAAATAAATTCTATATTGTACCCACGGCTGGGAATGAGCCCTTCCCTGGAATCCTTAGGGACAGGCTCTGGCAGCAGCCAGAGTCTCTGTCACCAGGAAGTCTGTGCTGTGCGCCTGGACCACACTCCCCTCAGCCTCCGGCAGCACAGGCTGCCTGCTCAAGGCAGCGGCAGAGCCCACTGGCTTCCAAAGTGCCTTGTCCCGCCAAGGCGCTTGGGAAAGACCCAGGGGAGCCACCAACTCCCGAAATAACCTCACACCAGTTCCAGGACATCTGTGGGATGGGGAGGAGCTTGAGCCCCCACGGAACACTGAAGAGGCGGGTAGAGCTGGAAATGGGGACGAGAGGGGAGACAAAGAGAAGGCAACAGATGGAAAAAGTAGACATGGCAGGGCCTGGTGTCCGCAGCTTCTCACCCCAGCTCTATGCGAGGCTGAAGCAAGAGGATCATGAGTTCAATGCCAGCCTGGGCAACTTATGGTGAGACTCGGCCTTAACCTCAAGAATAAACAAAGGGCCAGGGATGAAGCCCTGCGGAAGAGTGCCTGCCTGGTCTGCATGAGTCCTTATGTTCAATCTTAAGAAAGTGGGAGGTGAGAGAAGAAAAGCAATATTGGCAGAGATAGGTAGAAACACTTGAGCAAAGTCAGGCAAAAGTGCAAGAGACTAGAAGAGATCAGCGAGTGCCCATCCCAGGCTGGGCAGCCCCAGCAAACTCTTTTCTCAAAGGGGAAACTGAGGCCCATATAGGCTTAGGGGAGATGGCAGAGGACCTCCACAGTGAGTACAGCCCCTTCGTCCTGTGTCCTTCACACTTGCCCAGCACTTTCCCCAGCTGGCTGCAGACTCTGACCCGCTGTCCCACCCCTGCCTCGGGTCCCCGAGGGGATTGAGTAATGTCCTCTGAGTGGCCAACCCTGGATGAAGCTGTGGAATTTCTCCAGCATGAGGGGGCCAGAGGCCAGTGGAGAGCTGAGACTGGCTTGTAATAGGAAATCAAGACAGGGTAGAAGCTGAGGCGTAGGGTGAAGCTGGCACTGAGGAGCATGGGTATCTAGGAAGTAGGAACTGACGGGTGCTTCTTGTAGTTGTTGAGAGGTACAACAAGGTCTCATGTAGCCAAGGCTGGCCTGACACTCACCACGTAGCTGAGGATGACCTTGAACTTCTGACCCTCCTGTCTCTCCCTCCCAAGTGTTGGAATCATAGACACTGGCCACCACACCTTCTTTATGAGGTTCTGGGATCGAATTCAGGGCTTCCTGCATGCTAGGCAAACACTCCACCAACTAAGCTGTACCTGAGGGGTGCTCTTTTGAACTAAAGGATTTTTTTTTTTTAGGAGACCTTTCTCTAGGTCCATGACCGAGTCATCATTCAGTCATTCAACACAGTTTATGGAACACACCTTGTGAACTGAAATCTAGTAGAGGGTTCACAATGGACAGGAAGGAGCGGCAGGTGACAGGTTGGGACATAAGCTAAGAGTGAACGGAAAGCTACATATGTTCATGGGGGCGGGGCTAGCACTGAGAGGTCACAGCTGAGAGATGGTCTGCTGTCTTCATGGGTCAGTGTCAGGGCAGGGCCCATGGGGTCTCCTGAGCCCCCCTAAGGGAGACAGTCATTTCCTTCAGAGAGAAGGATAACATAAAGTGATCACGGCTGATGCTTCCCACACGCCAACAACCCTGCTGGGTCTGTGGCAGAGGGAACGTCACTGCGCAGTTGATTCTCAGGATAGGAAGAGCACAGGAGCCTGGAGATGTGGCTCAGTGGGTAGAGTGCTTGTTTAGTATGCACCAGGCCCCGGGTTCACTCCCCAGCACCATGCAAACCAAGTGTGGGGGTGCAGGCTTATAATCTCAGTATTTGGGAGGTGGAGGTAGGTGGGATCAGTTCAGCCTTCCTTGAGGGCAGCCTGGGCTACACTAAGAAAAAGAAGGAAGGAAAGAAAGAGAGAGAGAGAGAGAGAGAGAGAGAGAGAGAGAGAGAGAGAGAGAGAGAGGAAAGGAAAGGAAAGGAAAGGAAAGGAAAGGAAAGGAAAGGAAAG
>CABHPQ010164564.1:28143-41339 GCA_902168405.1 Peromyscus aztecus | reverse complement strand
ACGTGAGCAGCACCTGCGGGCTCCTAGCTTCTCTCCAACCACTCAGAACATTTTAGAGACAAGTTATTAGCTGAGGTTTGTGATATCTGCTAATCCTGCTTCAAGGATGGAGCCTTAAGACTTGGCCATGTCCAACAAGCAAAAGGCCTCTTTTTGACCAGAGTTTACAAGTTTTTACGAAACCCAAATTCTCAGTCAGGTGACAAGAGAATGATATTAGTTGAGGGCTGAGTGTAGAACTCACGGCATAGCAAGTGCTCGATACACTTTACCTATCACTTCTTTAGACCTAATGCAACCAAATTCTTGAAATATTTGGTGGCAAGTCCCTGGCCCACATTCTTTGTTTTGTCCAAAGAGCATAGCAGCTCTGTGTCACAGCTTGCTTTGTCTCAGAATAAAAGCAAAATGTTAGCTGAGGATGACGCTCTGTGGTGGAGCACTTGCCTTATCAGTGGGAAGCTCAGTGGTGTGCATGTATGTGAATAGGCATGTTCTCATGTGAGTGGGTACTCGTGTGTGGGATGCACATGTGTGCACATCATTGAGGAAACTCAAGGTTGACATCAGGAATCTTCAATTGCTCTTCCACCTTAATTGAGACACAGTCTCTCAATTGTATTCAGATGTCAATCTGGCTTGCCCCCTTTCTCCACGATTTCCTTTTTCTACTCTCTGTGTGTTGTGATCATACACAGTTAGCCATTACTACCTGAAATGTTTGTGGGTTTTGGGGATCTGAACTCTGGTCCTCATAGTTAGATGGCAAGTGATCTAACCACTGATATACCTTTCCAGTCCTCACTATCACATAGTTTTGAAAGTGTTTCAATCTTTATGATTAGTATCTGTGACATACCTCTTCAGTAGCCTGGTTGATGAACAAACCAGCTTCCAGTTTATGCTAAATTCAAAATGCCTCCAGGAAATGTCTCAGGCTTTCTTCATCTCTCTCTCTGGCCCCCACTACTGTGCCTTGTGAGTCACCGGTGCTCAATATGTATGTATTGAGCCAAACAGAACATGATCCATTTCCCTCAATCTGTGATTTCTAACTCTGTAGACTGTTAAGTAAAAATGAAAAATGAATACTTCAATGAATTGTTTTTCCTTAGCATATTAAATATATCTTTCTCATTCTTGTTCCCTTTCTTCTTCTGTTATTCAGAGTTCTTATATTTCTGGGGCTTGACAAACAGTGTATGTTATGAAAGAGAAGAAAATATCAGAATTACCAATGCTTTAATTACCCTAAATTTTACCAGGAGGGTTTATATGTGATTCCCTTAACAGACTCCTAAGTAGTAGATACAGAACTTTGCTGTTTTAGGTAGTTTTTCCTTAAGGAACTAGAACTGACCACACATGGATGGATTTTTCTCTGTTCTCTTGAGACGGAAGTTGCTACCCCTATTTTCAGAAAATGAAGCCAGTCAACCTCCAAAGGGAACAAGCTATCAGGCCATCAGACTTGCAGTACTGCTAATTGTGCACAATCATCAAGGTTTACTTTTTCTAGATGAAAGTCCAAGGGTAGCAGTGTTCCAGTTAACAGCTCTTCCTCCCAAGCAGGAAAGTAGCTGCTAGCTGCATCCCTGTGAAGTTAGACAAAGGTGTGGCCTTGAACTCTACTGTGGCCTCTATCCAATGCCTACATTCAAAGGACCTGGAACCTAACTGGTACAGCATAAGCACTATGCATTTGCTAGCACCTTGGGGCTATGTCATGAATGCTGGTTTTGTTTTTACTCTTTTATAAAGACAATATTTGCATATTTTTCTACCAACTACTATATTTCCAATAATTTTAGTGTTTAGGTACTCTTCATTTCTCCTTGAATTAATTTTGCTTTTTTTTTTTATAACCACCTCTGGTGTTCATGAATTCCACCTCATTTCTGGATCAAGCTTATAAGAGGTTTTGAAAACACCAGTGTTCAGACATTTATTTGTTTTGTATCTTTGGCTTAATTAATTAATTTCTGTTCTTATGTTTATTGGTTTCTTTTTACAATATTCTTTGAAATTTACTTTTAATTTTTAAACATATTCAGTATCTCTAACTTTGAGTAATGTTTTTATTTTCTAAATACATGGAAGTTTTCTGATGATCTCTGCATATTCATAAATGTTATTGTGAACTGCAGAATGATCATTCTTCAAAGCATTTTAAAATTTGGTTTTTGGTTTTTGGGTTTTGTTGTTGTTTTTTTTTTCAGGACAGGGTTTCTCTGTGTAGTTTTGGTGCCTGTCCTGGAACTCACTATGTAGCCCACACTGGCCTTGAACTCACAGAGATCCTCCTGGCTCTGCCTCCTGAGTGCTGGGATTAAAGATGTGCACCACCACCGCCCAGCTAAAATTTGTTTTTACAGCAATGTTATTATTCATTTATGCATTAAAATTTATTAGTTACAATGGATTTTATCTGTTCCTTAGATTACAGCACATAATTGTGTCATTTAAATCTTTCATTACTTTATTGATATTTTTGTCTGATTAATTTGTCAATTATGCCATACACTCTGAAGATCTACTAGTAGGGCATGAATTTATTGCTTATTATTTCATAGTTTTTGATTTCTTGCTTGGTATATGTTAATTCTCTATACTAGTTTGGAAATTTTTAATCTACCTGATGATTTAAATCTTTGATCCATAGTGATTGGATCTGATAGTGATTTATTGGGATACCTATTTTATATTAATCTGACAGTGATTTATTGTGATGCCTATTTTATATTGATCTGACAGTGATTTATTGGGATGCCTATTTTATATCGATTTAGCTGTCATATCTTCCTTTTATTTTTTGTCTAAATGTGTTTATATGTGTATAATGTCTATGTATATGTATGTGTACATCATCTAGTCTCTTTTAGGGTTGACCTAGTGTTTCAAAGATCCAATTCAGTAATCTTAACAAAATAAGAGATGTGCATCTATCACCACGTTTGAAGTTCAGAACATTTCCATCACTTGAAAAGCTGACTCATGCCCTTTTGTAGGTCATCTGTGCTCCAAGGCCCAGTCAGTCATAGGTAGCCACTGGACCGCTGAGCAGTGGTTTTGCTCTGTAAATGTGCCACTGATATTTCATATTTGATATCCACACAAGGATGTACATAAATAAATGTATGTTTAAATCTTGGTTTGTCTATGCGAGGAAACAGGCAACATTTGCCATTCTTTTCTGGTTTTTTCACTTGACAGGGATTCCCAGTTCAGTCTGTTTTGCTGCAAACATAATTTCATTTGTTCTGTGGCTCAGTGTGTCTCCATGAGGACATGTATGTAGCCGTACTTTTTCTCAGGTCCAACCAGGGCTCATGGTCCCTCAGTCATTTATAAAATAATCATTCAGAGGCTTAATATTAATTACCAATTGTATGACCTATGGCAGGCTTCTCACTAGCTAGCTCTTATAACTTAACCCATTTCTATTAATCTGTAAGTTGCCACCTAGCTGTGGCATTACCAGTATGCTGGCATCTTGCTGCTCCTTCAGTGGCGGCTAGTGTCTCCTCTCCTCTCCTTTCTTCTCTCAGTATATCTGCTTGGATTTCCCACCTGCCTCAAGGCTGTCTTGCCATAGGCCAATGCAGTTTTATTTATCAACCAATCAAAGCAACACATATGCACAGCAAACAGAAAGACATCCCATAGCACCTCCCCTTTTTTGTCTAATCAAAAAGGAAGGTTTTAACTTTAATATAGTAAAATTGTATATAACAAATAGTTATCAAGCAAGAATTACAGTTACAGTATCTAGTCTATTTGTATTTGACAAAATAAAAGAAAATAGTTTATCATCTATCCTATATATATGAGTCTAAAATTTCATATCTAATTTATCTTTTATCATAATGAAGGAAATTATAATTATAACTATCTAGTATTCAACTACATCAAAGATCCCAGAGGGATATAATGTTACCTAAGTAAAAAGGAAGAGCATTGTAAGCAGCTTTCAAAAATCTAGAAATGACAGAGACATCTGGCTGCCTGAACAGTCACCCAAAGTTCCTCTGCAATGTTGGGGCATCCATCTTCAGTCTATAGGCCTAGAGTTTCTCAGTTGCTTCTCCCTGTGTCCTGTAGAATGTCTGGCAGTCTCCTCTCTGAAGCAGGAACCTAAAGGACCATCTCACCTTGTTTTGGCAAAATTCAGTGGCCTTTTTTCCATGGGTTCTGCATGTCCAGTCAATATAACATTTTCTCAAGCAGTCCAGGCAAGAACAGTTTCTTGCCCAAATGGCTAACTTTTGCCATAAGCAAAGCAAACTCCATATGGAATTTCTTCGATGCCCATCATCTTCTTTGAAGTAAATCAGTGCTGCCAAGAGCAGACATGTCTCACTGTCCAGAAAGTCTAAGTTTTAAAAACATTTTAAATGCCGTATTCTGTAGGTCTTTGAAGTGTTTGAAGATTACCTACCTAATTAAAATATATCTATGTATACCTAGAAAACTTAATTAACATGACTGTAAGTTTAATTATCCTAGATGACTATAAATCTGTATTCCTTAATTATATATTACAATTTTAAATTAGCTGCATAAAAATAATACCTTAAACAAGAGTAGAAATATACATACAGTATAACAAAATTAACTTTAAATTTGCAATAAACTAAAATCTATAGCAGTATAAAACATTTTAAACAAGTTGTTACTCTTTAAAATAGACTCAATAATCTACCCTTTCATCCTATCATATGTATAATATCCCCTTTTCTTATTTAGAAAGAGATTGCATTTATAATCAACCCCCTTTAAATAAAAATAAACATTTATAAACAATATTTTGGGAATTTGGGCATAGCTTCTCCTATTACTTCTTGTTGATTGGGGGTGTAGTCAGAGGTTCCCCTATGTCCTGCCTGGCACTATGTTCCTGCAGCTGCTTATAAAATAATCATTCAGAGGCTTAATATTAATTACCAATTTATGGCCATGGCCTCTGACTCAAGCATCTTGCTATCTAGCTCTTATAACTAAACCCAGTCCATTTCTGTTAATCTATATGTCGCCACATGTTCTGTGGCTTTACCTGTGGGCCATTATATGCTGTTCCCTGGATAGCAGGATCCTCTGCCTCTGCCTTTCTTCTTCCTGTGTCTCTCTTGGATTTCCTGCCTGGCTATATCCTGACTCACCATAGGCCAGAGTAGCTTCTTTATTAACCAATCATAGCAACACATATTCACAGCATACAGAAAGATATCTCACAGCATGGAGGCACTGGTAATCTTATGGGGATCCTGAGAAAATTAAGAATTACAGTTAAATCTTAGCTATAGTAGTCTCTGAGGGTGGATTATCTCTACCAGTTGCTTTGAAGTTGATTTTGGATATTGGATCATCTGGGCCATGGTGTCATTGAAGACCTTTCAGGGGGTCTTGGCTGATCAAACCATATTAGCCTGGAAACAATCCATAGGTCCTCATCTTCTGTGGAAACAAAAACAGAACCTCTTTTCCAAAGCAACATATCCTTAGAAACAAATTTTGAAGTCAAGATACCTTTAAAAAATTATATATATATAAATTGGTTTAACTCAGCAGTCTTTACAATCAAATGTCTCTCTGCAGTTAAAAATCCCAAAGCCAATATAATCCAGACTCTCTGTGTGATTTCCATCTTTACATGGCTTATTACTTTTACTGTCCCTTTAAAGACTTTATGTTTAAAAACTATTTCCTTATATAACTGTCTGTCCTCCTTTTCCTCTCTCTTCCAAGCCTATGAACATTTTTACACACAGTGTAAACCATCTAGAGGTTTATTCCATCCGAATCTGTCTTTTGTGTATCTGTAATACTTTTCTTATCATTGCAAACTGCAGTGTGGCTAGAATTGAAGCAGCAGCCCTGGCTGCTGGCTCCACCAACTTCAGCTTCCCAACATGGTGGAGGTACCCAGGAGTCACACTTACCCTGCCAACTCTGGGGTCCATGATGTCCCCAGGTAGTGTGCAGCTGGCCCATAAATGCTTTTTGTCTGTATGAGTAAAAGCTAAATCCTCAATGCAGCATGCTGTGCAGTTTGGAGACAGCTCTGTGTACCAATGTGGGAATCTGCCATACTGCACTCAAGCCCAAATCTGTGGCATTGCTGCATGATGACCCACATGAAACATGAAGTAGGAAGCTGTTTTTGGCTCTGTTTTAGAATCTCTTTTTAAGTTCTCTCAGGTTTTAGGTGGAAACTCTTGCCCCACGTTGGACAGCCAAACAAGTTTTCTCAGGTCCCACCTGGGCCCATGGTTCCTCAGCCACTTATAAAATAATCACTGAGAGGCTTAATATTAATTACCAATTGTATGGCCTATACCAGGCTTCTTGCTAGCTAGCTCTTACAACTTAACTCATTTCTATTAATCTATAAGTTGCCACATGGCCATGGCATTACCAGCCTACTGGCATCTTGCTGCTCCTTCAGTGACGGCTAGCATCTCCCCTCCTCTCCTTTCTTCTCTCCATCTATCTGCTTGGGTTTCCTGCCTGCCACTAAGCTGCTGTGCTATAGGCCAATGCAGCTTTATTTATCAACCAATCAGAGCAACACATATTCACAACATACAGAAAGACATCCCACAGCACATGTACCATATAGTCTTCATGCCTTCATTTGTTGGTGGGCATTTTCCAGGACTCATTACCTGGATTTGTGAGTAGAATGGCAATAAACAGGATATACAAGTCAGCTGAATTACATAGATTTATGCTTCTGGCTTTCTTCACGTGGCCTTATTTTGTCATTGTTAGTGGTTTAGTTTTATTTTGTTTGGTCATATGCTGAAATTTGAGGCTGTACTAGGTTTAATGTTTCGATGCTTATAACCCATTTTGTGACTTGTACTCTTTTCATTGTTAAATAGTATTCCATTGGGGGCTATATTTAAGTTCTGTCCTTATTTAGCTTTCAGTACATTTTATGTATATAGTTCAGAATTCATTGAGCTGCCTAATTTAAAACTTTAAAGTAATTCTTCCCAACTTTCATCTTGATAACTGCCAACTTTCACTGTCTCTTCAGAATTCCAGTAACAC
The DNA here is from genome assembly GCA_902168405.1 of Peromyscus aztecus. NCBI lineage: Eukaryota > Metazoa > Chordata > Mammalia > Rodentia > Cricetidae > Peromyscus > Peromyscus aztecus. Next base: position 34,283 of record CABHPQ010164564.1, on the reverse strand, counting down.
AGAAGAGACATACATTAGATTTTTTATTTTAATCCTAATTTTCTTTGATTTTACATTATCTACATTCAGGGCAGTTCTCCTGTTCTTCATACTCTAATTTACTACCTAAACTATACTGTGAATTTTTACACACACACACACACACACACTCACACACACACACACACACACACACCACACACTCATAAACACATACATTCACACACTCACTCATATATACATTTCCTCTCTAAAACTGCTTATCTCATTGCCAGAACCACATGCTTTTTTTCCCCATTCAGACACTGTTTCTGTAAACACAGAAGCCACACTTCCTGCAGTTTTGCTGTCAGATGATTGCAATATCTGCAATCTTTGTGGATTAAATGTGCTGCTGTTGACAACGCCTGCCTATGGCCTCACTTCCTTGTATGATATATTTTTTGGCTTTGAAGTCTTGATCCTTAATTTCATTAATTCTGATTCTGTGTGTGTTTCTTTAGAATATATTGTTTCTTGCCAAGTTTCCCCGAGGAAATGAGCCCAGAAACTTAAGAGTATGATGGTGCCACTAGTAAAGACACCTTCATTTCTCATATTTCTTCATGTGTCTTTAGGTTATGCAAACCATGAAAGTTAGTGCTGTATTCATTTCTTTTGCTCATTTTAACGCTTAGTTCATGTTTCCATTTCATAATGTTCTTAGATACTAGGAAGTATCTAATTTTAAATTAATCTTCAAGATTTTTAAAGAAGACCAGTAGGATTTGAGGTTTCGAGTGTAATATTAAGTGCCCTAAATAAACAATTTGGAACCTTAAAAGTTCTACGTGATAATGAACTAATGCGGCAAGTCCTCATGTCTATGTGTCCAGGACATGGCTAGTGACTCTCAGAGGTCTCTCTTCCCTTCTCTGTGTTATGCAAAGATGCCATCAGGAAGTCATCTTTCTGCAGAAGAGGCTTAGTTGCTAGATATTATGCAACCCACAAACTAATTAAATCCTTATTCTCTTTGTCCTTTCTTTTCTTTCCAAAATGCATAAATCATCCACACACAGTATATGCATATTTTAAAGTCCTCAGAGTGGAAACATTTCAAGACTGAGTAGTTTCTTCTTCTACCCACTTGCCCATGCAGCAACAGCCACATTTTATGCCTGGGTTCTAAATCATAGTTCATTGTTACATGAAGCAAATGGACTTCATCAGGCTGAGTTAGAGGCATGCTTCCTATTCTTTGCTTATAAGAGAAGCATCTCTTAGTAATTTTCTAACATATTCTGGGGTTTCTTTTGATGATGCTGTGAGGAGCTTTCATTATGTTGTGGTTATTGACAGTCAACTACACTGAGAGACAAGACATTCGGCTTCCATTGTTAAATCTGTGACCTTAAAACAATGGATGTGATTTTCCTCCTTAAAGCCTCTCTTCCAAGTAAATTATTTTCATGAATATAGAGATCTTTAGTTTCCTATGTGGAAAAAAACTCCTGACCCAATATAGGTATTTATCAAAACTTTTTTAGTGTGAATAAATTTACATGCCAATTTTGATCTAGGACTTCAGGCTGTTTATTTATCTGATGCCACAACTTTGGCAAAAAAAAAAACTTCACTCCAAATTCTATAGTCTCAGGGAATACATTTTACAATTCAAACAGCTAGCCTTAATATTTATAGTAGTGGGTAGTGAAGTCATGGACTCTGCCTTATATGATGCCAGCAAGTAGTATTAAAATTAAAGGTAGTCTCGGTCCACATTGTTTTCTTCTAGACCAAAAGTATATGTAAGAGCATGTGCCTAATATTTTAAAAGAGATACATTTTTCAGATTTTATAGCTGTCCATTATGTTTAATTTGGGGGCTGAGCCTTTAAGTCCAGCATAAATGTTTCTTTGAACATGCCACATTGCTCTATATAACACTTACTGATGAAAAAAAAAGATTTAGCATTCTTTCTTCTACCATACGGGTCCTGGGAAGTGAACTCAGGTCATCAACTTCACAGTGAGAACCGTTGCTCACTGAGTCATCTTGCTATCCCCCCAAGATTTTACATTTTTTACTTCTTTAGCCATGCAGCTACCACTTTCTGGAGGGTGGAGGAAGGATAAGGTGTTAATTACTGGTGACTTTGATTCCTCAGAGTTTAAAATGTCTTTGTCTTTGAAAGCCAAACCATCTTATGTTGGAGATAATCACCAGGATTGATATCAGGCACCAACTCTCAATATAAAGTCTGACAACACCTAAGTTGTCTGTCTGAATGCTAATGCTGGGTTCTGGGATGCTGTTCTCTGACAATCTTTTTGCATACTATAGAGATGTGTCTCTGTCTAAGGTGCCTTCTGATTGGTTTAATAAAAAGCTGAATGGCCAATGGCTATGCAGGTGTGGATAGGTGGGACTTCCAGGCAGAAAGATGAACTGAGAAGAGGAATCTAGGCATGCAGATTTCACCAGCAGACTTGGAGCAAGTCAGATGTGCCATACTGAGGAAGGTAAAGAGACATGTGTCAGATTATAGACTAAAAATATGGGTTAATGAAGGTATAAAAGCTAATTGGAAAGAAGCCTAAGCTAAAGACCAAGCTTTCATAATTAACAAGTTTCCATGTCATAATTTGCAGGCTGGTAGTCCAAAGAAAGTCCAATGAGAAAGCTGGCACCCAACATCCAGCCACATAAATCCACATAGGGCCTGAGAAAGAAAAAAAAAATAATTCTGATCAGAGTCAGACACAGCTTCCAGGTGGCCTTGGCCTCTCAAACAAGTGCAGAGCTTGCAATGTACAGAGGCGCAGCCCTTTTAATACAGCCAACACCTTGAGCAGCCTATGTGCTACTGGGGCAGGAGACTAGAGAGAAACTCCTGCTCCAACACCGACACAGGAGCTCTCTGGAGCTGGGACCATTAGGCTGAGTGGTGCAGAGCCAGTTGCCTGTGCTGTGTACTAAGCAAGCCACACCATGGAGGGCCTCACCACCACCTAGCAGTTGAAGCTTTGGCTCATACAGTCAGAGAATGCTGCAGGTGCTTAGTAAAGCCAGGTCCAGACTGAAAAATAAAACCCTAAACAAGTACAGAATGCTTTAAAATGTGCTTAGATGCTTAAGGACAAAAAAGAAATTGGGTATAGACAGTCATAAAAAATAAAAAATAAATAATTTAAAAATAATAAAGTAAAGTCTTTAAAGAAAGAGTAAAGTAATTAAAAAAAAAGAGCCACCACAACTGGCAAATGAACAGTCTGGACGTGAGTGGGGGTAATGAGGGGCGAGGGAAAAAGAACTTGGGCAAGTGGGAGATCCCAACTGGATCAAGAACAGAGAGGGAACACAAGGAATGTTCATGGTAAATGAAGACCACATGAGAATAGGAAGAAGCAAAGTGCTAGAGAGGCCCACAGAAATCCACAAAGATGCCCCCAGAATAGACTGCTGGCAATAGTCGAGAAATAGCCTGAACTGACCTACCCTGGTGATAGGATGGCCAAACACCCTAATTGTTGTGCTAGAAACCCCATTCAGTGACTGAGGGAACTGGATGCAGATATCCACGGTCAGGCCCTGGGCGGAGCTCCGGGAGTCCAATCGGCGAGAAGGAGGAGGGTTTATGTGAAGCAAGAGTTGTTGGGACCAGGGATGGATGGCCAAACGAATGGAAACACATGAACTGTGAACCAATGGCTGAGGGGCCCCCAACTGGATCAGGCCCTCTGAATGGGTGAGACAGTTGATTGGCTTGATCTGTTTGAGAGGCATCCAGGCAGTTGGACCGGGTCCTGTGCTCAGTGCATGAATTGGCTGTTTGAAACCTGGGGCTTAGCAGAGATGCTTGGCTCAGCCTGGGAGGAGGGGACTAGACCTGCCTGGACTGAGCCCACCAGGTTGATCTCAATCCTCGGGGGAGTCTTTGCCCTGGAGGAGATAGAAATGGGGGGTGGGGGGGGTTGGGGTGGGAGGGAGGAGAATGGGGGGGAATCTGTGGCTGATATGTAAAGTTGAATTACATTGTAAAATAAAATAAAATAAAATAAAATAAAAAAAGAATAAAAAAAAGAGCCATGTAAGGATGAGAAATGAGAAATACACAGGACACCTGGATCCCATTATTTGTTTTGTTGACTGCTGTGGGATGTTCTGTATGGCAAATGTGTTGCTAATAAAACACTGATTGGCCAGTGACTAGGCAGGAAGTATAGGCAGGACTAACAGAGAGAATTAAAAAGAACAGTAAGGCGGAGGGAGTCTCTGCCAGCCACCATCAGGACAAGCAGCATGTAAAGATGCCGGTAAGCTATGAGCCACGTGGCAAGGTATAGATTTATAGAAATGGATTAATTTAAGATAAGGACAGTTAGCAAGAAGCCTGCCATGGCCATACAGTTTGTAAGCAATGTAAGTCTCTGTGTTTACTTGGTTGGGTCTGAGCAGTTGTGGGACTGGCAGGTGAAAGAGATTTGTCCTGACTGTGGGCTAGGCAGGAAAACTCTAGCAACAGTTGACTTTAAATTTTTTGAATGTTGATGACCAAAGGACAAATAGTGCTGAGATATGTTGGACTGTAGAAAAAATGCTAAATTAAATCAACCTATATATTTTAAGAATGTCTTAACTTCAGAATGGAAGTCAGGAAATATGTTGTATTGTGGGTGAGGTTATGCCTTTATTTCCACCAGGAACCAAAAGCTATGGATTCCTTCAAAATTAATGAAGATTAGGTTTGACCAGGGGAGACCTCCTGAAAATCTTGGCTTCAGTCATAAAGAAAGAAACCAAGAAAACCTACAGGGCAGGTGACATGTATACTGATCCCTCTACATGGAAACAGCTCTGAGATGAGATGAGATGTGATAAATCTTGTTAGCTACAGAGTTCTCATGACTTATTGTTACCTGCCATCTTTTCATATGGCATGGCTGGAAATTTATATTACAGTTTGGTTATGCAGTTCAAAGGAACTTATAAAGTTGACCATGCCTTTTACCTACTCAAACAGAACAAAAAAAATCATCTTTAGCTGAATTGTGCACACTGCACATTTCATACTTGTATTAATGTGTATTAGTGTATTTTCAGAAAAAAAAAGACCAGACATCAATAAAGACAAGTAGCCCAGGTGATCCAGCTTCTCAAAATGCCTCTGTTGCAGTTTCCTCAAAATTCTGCATGCAGAACAACTTCAAGACTGCTAGCTGAGATGGTCCAGTCTCACAGACTACTCTAGTCAGGACTTCAGATAAGCCCTGTGCTTTCCCATTACACAGATACTGGACAACAAATAATACAGCTAGCTCTCCTAGGACTTGACCATTACCTCAATTTTCTTAGGGTCCCCTGAAGATTCCATATCCCCCAAAGAAAGGAAGCAGTCTAGAGAACATGACACCCACATTGCCAAGAGGTGGGGTGGATGGTTTTTGGTCATTTGGTGGTTATGAATGTTTATCATCATTTAAGAGGGTTGGTTGCAAGTTGTTATTTGTTATGGTCAGGGAGGAAACTAAGCAAGTGAGGTTGGATTCAAAGACTTCTTTCTGAAAAGAAAAAAGGGGGAATATGAGAATTGTTGGAGGAAGTTTCTCTGTCCCATCTAGCCCTGAGGTCTGGACAAATCTCTCCCACCCAAGCTCTCACAGCCACTTATGAAATAACCACTCAGAGGCTTATATTAGTTATAAACTATATGACCTATCACTCAGGCTCATTATTAACTAGCTCTTTTAACTTAATTCAACCCATTTCTATTAATCTATTTTTTGCCATGTGGCTTCATGGCATTGCCTGTCCTCTCACATCTTGCTTCTCCTGGTGGTGGCTCACAGCTTCTGCCAGACTCTACTCTGTCTTCAGTTTGAATGTATCACCTAACCTTATTTTGCCTCACCATTGGCCAAACAGCTTTATTTATCAACCAGTGATAGGTAGGAACATATATCCACAATGTACAGAAAGATATTCCACAACAGGGAATGATAGGATAAAATAGTAGATTATTGAATCTACTTTTGAACTAAAAAGCAACTATTAATCACAAAATTTTACATTGGTATGGATTTTTATATAATGATAAAAATTTAAGGTTATTTTTGCTATAACATACTGTGTGTGTGTGTGTGTGTGTGTGTGTGTGTGTGTGTGTGTGTGTGTGTGT
>CABHPQ010164564.1:0-28133 GCA_902168405.1 Peromyscus aztecus | reverse complement strand
TGTGTGTGTGTGTGTGTGTGTGTGTGTGTGTGTGTGTGTGTGTGTGTTTCTACTCTTATCTAGGGCATTGTACCTATGCAGCTAATTAAAAAATGTAATGTAAAGTTCTAGTCTTTGAAAGCTATTATTTCAAACTCTTTAGGATAATTAAGATAACAATCAAACTAGTAGTAAGGGCTTAGATTTAGACAGAAATAAGCTCTATTTAACCACATGTATTTTAAATAGATAGGTGGTCTTCAAACACTTCAGAGACCTACACAATATAGCATTACAATGTTTTAATAACATAAGTCTTTTCATGACAGTGAGATACATCTGCTCCTGGCAGCACCAATTTACTTCAAAAAAGGATAATGGACAATGAAGGACCTCCATAAGGAGTGTGCTTTCATTGTGACAAATTCAGCCACTGGGCAAGAGATTGCTAGTGTCTCAATTGCTGACAGTATGCTGTCCAAGTTGTACAAGCAGGACACAAGAGAAGGTGACTGCCAACTTTGTGAAGACAAGGTAGGACAATCCTTTAAAAATTTCTACTTCACAGAAAAGTCTGTCAGATAATCTACATCTGTAGGTTGAAGATGGATGTTCCAAGGTTACAGAAGAACCTTGGGTGACTGTCCAGGCACCCTGCTCTCCCTGTCATTTCTATAGTTTTGGATGTTGTTTGCTCTGCACTTCCTGTTTACTCAGGTAAAATTTTATCCTTTTCTGGTTTCTGATGGGGGTTGAAGACTAGATAGTTATACCATTTTTTGTTTTGTTTTGTTGTTGTTGTTGTTGTTGTTTTTGTTACTGAATTTAAAAAAAAATTACAAAAGAGGTGTAAAGTGTGTAAGTTTAAGAGACATAAAAATTTAAGTTTTTTTTTAATCTAAAAATGTTTTAAGATCTAAAATGATAGCTTAAGTCTGGTAATAGAAATTATGACAGAAGTTGAATGAGGTACAAAACTTTGGACTCACCAAGATAGGATTAGATAATGGAGTTTTTTCTCTGATTTTGCCAAAAGCAAATGGACTGAACTTTGTAAATGTTATTCTTACCTGATACTTGTTCTTATTGTATACAGTTTTAATGTGTTAGAATTAAAATTTTTCCATTTAGTTAGACAAATGGGGGAAATGTTGTGGGATGATCTTTTTGCACACTGAAAATATGTATCTCTGCTATGGTGCCTTCTGATTGATTGAATAAAAAGCTGAATGTCCAATAGTTAGGCATGAGAGGATAAGCAGGACTTCCAGGCAGAGAGAGGAACTGGGAGGTGGAATCTAGGCAAATGGATTTTGCCATCAGACTTGGAGCAAGTCAGATGTGCTGTACTGGGGAAAGGTAAAGAGACACATGCCAGAATATGGATTAGAAATATGGGTTAATTAAGTTATAAGAACTAGTTGGAAAGAAGCCTAAGTAAGCTAAAGGCCAAGCTTATATAATTAGTAAAACTTCATGTCATTATTTATTGGCTGGTAGGCCAAAGAAAGTCTGATGAGAAAGCTTGCTACAGGATGATTTCCAGTGAGAAAGGTGTCTGAATGCAGATGGTGGGTCCCTGGATTTTTTCAGGTGAGTAAAGTGGCTTAAAGGTGAAAGTGGTTTGATGATGACCAGGATAGGGAGAAGACATGGTTTTCTGAAAGAGAAGATTGGATTCAGTTGTAGTGTATAGGGCAGGAAGATATCAGAAGATGGAAAAATCTCCCATGCACATGGATCAGTAGGATTAACATAGTAAAAATGGCAATCTTACCAAAAGCAATCTACAGATTTAATGCAATCCCCATCAAAATCCCAAAGTAATTCTTTACAGACATTGAAAGAAATATACTCAATTTCATGTGGAAAAACAAAAAACCCAGGATAGCTAAGACAATCCTGTATAATAAAAGAACTTCTGGAGCCATCACCATCCCTGATTTCAAACTCTACTATAGAGCTATAGCAATAAAAACAGCATGGTATTTGCATAAGAACAGATGAGTTGATGAAGGAATCAAATAAAAGATCCAGGCATAAATCCACACACCTATGGTTTTTGACATCTGATTTTCAACAAAGAAGCCAAAATTATACAATGGAAAAAAGAAAGCATCTTCAAGAAATGGTGCAGGTCTAATTGGATGTCAGCATGTAGAAGATGCAAATTGATTCATATCTACTGCCCTATACAAAACTGAAGTCCAAGCAGATCAAAGACCTCAACAAAAAAACAAGTACACTGAACCTGATAGAATGAAAGTGGGAATTAATCTTGAATGCATTGGCACAGGACAACTTCTTGAACAGGGCACCAATAGCACAGGGACTAAGATTTACAATTAACAAATGAGACCTCATGAAATTGGAAAATTTCTGTATGACAAAGGACACCATTAAGAAAAAAATGATATCCTACAGAATAAGAAAAGATATTCACCAGTCCCACATCTGACAAAGGGCTGATTTCCAAAATGTATAAAGAATTCAAGAAACTAGATATTAACAAACCAAATAATCCAGCTAAAAATGGAATATAGATCTAAACAAGTATTCTCAACAGAAGAATCTCAAGTGGCTGAGAAACACTTAAGGAGATGTTCAAATCCTTAGCCAATCAGGGAAATGCAAATCAAAACAACTTTGAGATTCCACCTTAAACCTGTCAGAATGACTAAGATCAAAAGCACAAGTGACAGCTCATGCTTGGAGAGTATTTCAAGTAAGGGGAACACTCTTCCATTGCTGGTGGGAGTGCAAACTTATATTGCCACTTTGGAAATCAGTGTGATAGTTTCTCAGAAAACTAGGAATCAATCTGCCCTAAGAAACAGCTATACCACTGTAAATGGAGGCTTTTCTCTGTCCTGTCAATTCCTGCAGATGCTTCTAAATAATCACTCAGAGGCTTATATTAATTATAAATGTTTGGCCAATGGCTCAGACTTATTACTATTTAGCTCTTATATTTAAATTAACCCATATTTTATATCTATGCTTTGCCACATGGTTTGTGGCTTGTTACCTCATTTTCTATATGTCTTGCTTCCTCAGAGTCTGACTGGCTGGTGTCTGCCCTGATTCTGCCTTTCCTCTTTCCAGAATTCTCCTAGTCTGGTTCTCACACTTAATCTCTTCCTACCCAGCCATCGGCCAATCAGCTTTATTATTAACAATGGACACAATCCACAGCATTTCCCCCTTTTTGTCTCATTAAAAAGGAAGGTATTAACCTTAACAAAGTAAAATTATACACAACAAAACAATTATCAAGCAAGAACTACAATATACACTCTATTTGTATTTAGCAAAATTAAAGAAAATACTCTATCATCTATCCTATCTTTGTGAGTCTAAAGGTTCATATCTAATTTACCTTCTATCATAATTAAGGAAAACTATAACTATCTAATCTTCAATTCCATCAAAGACTCCAGAAGGATATAATATTACCTGAATAAACAGGAAGCGCAGTGCAAGCAACTTCCAAAGTTCTACAAATGACAGAGATATTTGGCTGCCTAGCTGGTCATCCAAAGTTCTTCTGCAATGTTGGGGCATCTATCTTCAGCCTACAGGCCTAGACTATCTGGCAGACTTTTTAGTGAAGCAGGAAATTTGAAGGATTGTCCCACCTATACTGGCAAAGTTCATCCATCACTTTCTTCTGTGTCTGGCAGTTTCTTCTGTGAAGTAGGAACCTGAAGGACTGTCATCTTGTATTGGCAATGTTTAGTGGTCACTTTCCTGTGGGTCCTTCTTGTCCAGTTTATATAGCATACTGTCAAGTGGTCCAGGCAAGAACAGTTTCTTGCCAGAAGGGCTAGCCTTGCCATTGAAAGCAAACTTCATAAGGAATTTCTTCGATGCCCATCATCCTCTTTGAAGTAATCAGTGCTGCCAGGAGTAGATGTGTCTCATTGTTGAGAAAAGTCTAAGTTCTTAAGACATTTTAAATGTCATATTCTGTAGGTCTTTGAAGTGTTTGAAGATTACCTACCTAATTGAAATATATCTTTGTATACCTAAAAAGCCTAACTAATATGGATATAAGTTTGACTATTATAGGTGACTATTTTTTATTTATTTTTTAAATTACACTCATGATATTCATTAATTACACTCATGATATTAATCACATTTGTGGTATTCATAGATTACATTCGCAGTATTCATTCAATTATATATATATATATATAATTTAATATATACATTAAATTTTAAATGCCAAATGTCATTTATTGAAGGGGGGAGGAGGTCTTAAATACAGGCACAATGGGAGGACCCCAGAGGGCAGAAGTTTGCTACTGATGTTTTACAATCTTGCATCTAAGCTGTTAACGCCCATTATTCAGGATACACAGACAAGGAACTTCCCTTAAGCATTCAGGAGGGTGGAACCTGTCAGGGAATTAGCATAGGGAGGATATCAAGGTCAAGGTCTGCAAGCAAGGCAACAGTTACCCAAAACAGGGGCCAGGGCCCTACAGGTCCCCCTTTTATTAAAAAATGAGCTTCTGACTTGGGTTGCGTGGGACGTCAGCAGGTCACCTTACCCGAGGTGACTAATTATTAATCTGTATTTTTTAAATTATACATTACATTTTTAAATGAGCTGCATAAACATAATACCTTAAACAAGAGTGGAAATATACATACAGTATAACAAAGTGACTTCAAATTTGTATCAATAAAATAATATTCATACCAATGCAAACTATTTTGAGACTAACAGTTGTTTTTTGGATTAAAATAGATTAAATAATCTATCTTTTTTCATAAGAATCTACCTTTTCCCCATCATTTTTATATAACATCCCCCTTTCTTCTTTAGAAAGTGATTGGCTATGGCCATTAACAATTTATAATCAACCCCCCCTTAAGTGAAAACAAACATTCATAAACAATATTTTGAGAATTTGGAAATAGTTCTCTATATTACTTCCTGCTGATTGCGGATGCTGATAATCTTATGGGGACACTGAGAAAATTTAGAATTATGGTCAAGTCCTGACTAGGGCATTTTGTCTGGCTGGTCCATCTCAGCCAGCAGCCTTGAAGCTGTTTTGGATGCAGAATTCAGAGGAAACTGTAACAGAAGTGTATTGAATTGTTGGCTCATCTGGGCCATCCATTTTTATTGGTGTCAGGTCCCCTCATTCTAAAAATATATAAACTTTTAAAGGTAATATACACATCTGCATCAATACAAATATAAACTGTGCATTGTACACAAGACGTCAAAGGTAATTTTTTTGTTTTATGTTTGGGCAGGTAAAGTATATGTTACATGTCTTTTAGTTACTTTAGGTTTATTTTTTTCATGTCTGTAGTTAGGATTTCAGGGATCTTCCTTGATCAAACCTGATTTTCTTTAGCCCAGAATGAACCCACAGCCTTTTATTTCCCATGGAAACAAAAGCATAAACTCTTCTCCAAAGTAACATGCCTTTTGACTTAAATTTTGAAGTCAAGACATTTTCTAAATATATAGGTTGGTTTAATCTAGCAACGTTTATAGTCAAATGTCTCTTAGCAGTTATTGCTCCTTCCTCTGTAGTCAAAATCTTCAAAGACAACACAATAATATATAGTATCCAGACTCTCTTTGTATATTCCATCTTTATGTGCTTTTTTTCCTTTTATAATACTTCATTCCCCTTTCTAAGGACTTTATTTTACTATTTTAAATCTATTCTGTATGCTGTGAATATGTGTTGTTCTCATTGGTTGATAATAAAGCTGTTTGGCCAATGGTGAGGCAGAATAAGGTTAGGTGGTACAATCAAACTGAAGACAGAGATGAAGAAAGGCAGAGTCAAGTAGACATGGTCCAGCCACCCAAGGAACAAGATGTCACAGAACCAATAAGGCATGGGCCATGTGGCAATGCATAAATTAATAGAATAGGGTTGATTTAAATGCAAGAGCTACCTAGTAATAAGCCTGAGTTACTGGCCAAGCATTTATAAGTAATATTAAGCCTCTGAGTGGTTATTTTGGAATTGGTGGTAGAAGAGAACCATCCAGTTACATACCACTCTTGGGCATATGCCCAAAGGATGCTCAGTCTTACAAGAAGGACACTTGCTCAACTATGTACATAGAAGCTTTACTTGTATTAATCAGAACCTAGAAACAACCTAGATGTCCCTCAACTGAGGAATGAATAAGAAAATGTGGTACATTTATACAATGGAATATTACTCAGATGTTAAAAACGAGGACACCAGGAAATTTCCAGGCACATGGATGGAGCTAGAAAAAAATCATCCCAAGTGTGGTAACCCAGACCCAGAAAGATGAACATGGTATATACTCATTCATAAGTGAAATATTCGCTATAAAAAAAAAGGATACCTATGCTACAACACACAGACCCAGAGAAACTAGGTAACAAGGAAGGTTCATTAGGAATGCCCAAATCTTCCTGGGAAGTGGAAATAGAAGAGATTTTGTGAGTGGATCGAGGGTGGGTGGGAATGGGAACATGAGTGATCAGGTTGAAGGCTGGAGGAGGAAAGTATTTAAAGAGACTACTGGAAAGGGGGTCATTTTGGGGTCAGATAATAACTTGTCACAAGGGAATCTCCAAGGAATCTAAAAGGAGGACTCCAGCTGAGACTACTAGCAATAGATGCATAGCCATTTCCTGTGACCAGATTGGTACCTAGCCCAATTGTCATCAGAAAGGCTTCATACAGCAACTGATGGAAACAGATGCAGACCTACAGGCAAACATTACATGACGCTCAGAGAATCCTGTAGAAGATGGGGAGAAAGGATTGTAGGAACCAGACAGGTCAAGGACACCACAAGAAAACTCACAGAATCAACTAGCCTGGGCTCATAGAGACTCATGGAGACTGAAGGGACAACCAGGGAGCCTGCATGAGACTGACCTAGGTCCTCTGCATATATGTTACACTTGTGTGGCTTGGTCCTCTTGTGGGACTCCTAACAGTGGAATCAGGGGCTGTCTCTGACTCTTTTACTGGCTTTTGGAACCCTACTTCCTATACTGGGTCACCTTGTTCAGCCTAAATACATGGGGAAGTGGTTAGTCTTACTGCAACTTGACATGCCATGTTTTGTTGATACTCATGGGAGAACTGCCCTTTCCTAAACCAAAGTGGAGAGGGAGTGGATTGGAGGGTGGGAACAGAGTGGGGCTGGAGGGAAGGGCTGGGAGGAGAGGAGGGAGGGGAAACTGCAGCCAGGATGTTAGATAAATTAATAAATACATTTATTTAAAAAATTAAATTAAAAAAATGGATTGAGCAGTATTTATGGAGTGTACTCTGTCCATCTTTGTGCTTGTTTCTTCACTTAGCCATATCTATCATATTAATTTTTTAGTTTTTAATCTGATGTTTTCATAGTAACATTTCCACTTATTTTTTAAACTGTTTTCTCCTACTCTTTTCCCCGTTTGCAGAAGTCTCTGTCTCTCTGAGGACATTTTAAAAATATTTTTTGATTTACTAATTCTACTTTTTCTTTTAGTGATCTTGTTCCTAAGATGCTGTATTATTCTTCTCCATGAGTTCATGTTCCCCAGAGTACATTAGCTGCTTAGAAAGGGCACATGTGAAGAACAGCCTTTTGATGGGTTTAGTTGTTTTTTTTTTTTTTCCAAAAAAAGCTTTTTATGAAGGCCCTTGGGATGAGGCTGAAGAACTAAAGAATAAAGTGAGAGAATGAGAAGAGGAAGTGGGGTGGGGATAGACAGATGTATACTTGTGGGGACAGACAGATGAGTACTCATGGGGACAGACAGATGTGTACTCATGGTGTCAACCCTGGCCTTCCAGTCATGCTTGAGGTGAGCTTTAATGGTTCTTGGATCTTGCTGTGGTTATTTGACCATTCCGAGCTTTGTCATTCTATGGAAGAGAATTCCAGGATGATCTGCTAGAGTAATTGAGGAGAGGAAGAAAAAGAAACACATACAGAATTTCTTTCCACCTCATACATTGTGTCCCTAAATCTGAATGGCTACCTGAGTCCTAATAGAAGGAACTAGACCATGGTAAATGTAAGAGAGAACCTGCTTGCTGCTTCAGTGGTGTGACCAAGCATCATTTGTGACAAGGAACAGGTAGTGGATATTTGTGTGACACACATGACCACATCCTGGTGCTTGATATCAATAAGTGAGTTCTTGAAAGCATCCTCCTGATAGCCATGTCCTCTTACCCCAAGCATACTTCATCTTCCTTGACATGGGGGAAATGAGACCCGTTCTTAGCTCCTCACCTGTGATCTGCAGAGGCTCCTGGGTCCCCCTGGGATTCATTGTTCATGGCCTAGGGATGGGCCGCCCCTTTATCTTGTAGGCAGTTGATGTGGCAGGCCAGTACAGAACTAAACCCCTGCAGTCCTACAGATCATCATAGGACAGCCTATGAGACACTCTTCCAGGAAAGCCCTTTGGAGACAGACATGAGGGTCAGCCATAGGAACCTGTTTATAGCAGAGGAACCCACAAGTGTCTCTAGAAAATATAAGCCTGCTTCTCCAGAGGCAGGCACTGCCAGCACTGATGTTATAGTTTATTGAGATTAAATCTTAGAAACCGTAGCAGTAAGACAGGGAGAGTGGAAGTTCAAAAGTGTGTTTGAAGAGGCAAAGTAAAAATCCTGGACCAGAGGCCCTAAAGTCTGCTCCTCGCTTCTCAATGAGCATCCTCCCCTACTCTGTAAGGAAAAAATATGAATATGTAAATGTACTTCAGTGTAAATATATATTGGGAAATTTCCCTGAATTTTTTAACATGGGCAAAAACAGTTATCATTTTTCACTTAATATTTCCCTTTACTAGCCAAATTATTCCTATGTGTATACACACACACACACACACACACACACACACACACACACACAAAATCTTAACCAGTTCACCAGCTCGCATGGACTGGGCTCTACAGGCTAAAGCTAGGAAGTAGCTTTACTTTTCTTCTTTCAGTGTAGTAACTCCCTAGATGTTCCTTCCTCACACCTGGTGACAATTTCTGGTCACGTTCATTCTTGAGGAATTAAACGTGTAGTGTGGGCTGGCATTGAGCTCAATGCTCCCTTTTCCTTTGGGGCTGACCCCCAGGTCTGTCTCCTTGTTTCACATCTCCCTTCTGTTCTTTGTGGTGGAGTCTTCTAGGTATGAGGGAGTGAGAGGAGTGAGACATAAAAGGCAGGGTGGATCATCTTATTTGGTGGTGCTGTCTGGGAATTTTACCTTTCTGCTTTTTTTTGTTGTTGTTTGTTTGTTTGTCATGGCAGCCTCCTCACACTGACTTGTCTCTAATAGAACATCCTTGTGGGTTTTCTTAACAGGACTACTGTGTCTGTCCCTGTCTCAGAAACTGTACAGTTCTTTTCTGCTGGAATTGTACTCTGGCTGAATCATTCCATCCTGTGTCGCTTACTACTACCACAGCACCTGTGACTCCGCAGTTTTGCTTGCTCTGGGGTAACTCAGATGAGGTACCTGACAACTTGTATTTGGTGTAGTTCTTTAAGGCCATCCAACTCATTGGTAATTGGCTTCTGTTTCTGCTAATACAAGCTGTTTTGAGAAGTTTATCATCCTACTCATTGGTAGTATGTTGGAGCAGATCCACAGGTTTTTACATCTCAGGAGGTATGAGAGGAATGTGTGTGTGTGTGCGTGTGCGTGTGCATGTGTGTGTGTGTGTCTGTGTCTACACATATATGAGAGACGTCAACAGTCACCTTTTTTCCATTCAAGTTCCATGAAATGCAGAATTTATGTGAGCAAAATAAGGCAAGTCAATTGAAGGCACTTACATAGTTTTAGTTCAGAATTGAGCCTAAATGGCAATATACAGTTTTCATTACATAGATATGATCAGGATGATGTTTGGTAAAAATAAACATCTGGAAGAAGCTTCATTTTGGAAACAAATTGATGCATCCCAAGACTCCAGTGACTGAGCAGCGATCCAGTAAGCATGGTTCTTATATACATGGAGCTTCCTGCTTATAGAAGTGTTTCAGTTGCACAGCCGAGTGAGGCTGTTATTCTTCCAAAGTGCCTGTAGATGTCACTAAAGTAAATGGCACTCTTACCTTTGATTTGATAATGGAGCATAACTGCCCAGAGGGTAAAAGTGGGTATTGTAAAGTCCACCTATGTGTTACATTACTTCATAAACAAGCAGCAGCAGCTTGACTCTCTCAGTTTTCATACACAGTAGGATGTGCCAACTCCTTTCTTCTTCCCTGCAAAGATGTCTCCTATAGAGCAGGAGACAATTTTTTTCTCCCGTATTTCATATCAATGCTCACTCATTAGATACTCTTCTTCAAACTATGCACATTGTTATCTCACAGAAGAAAAATCACATGTAACTTGGTGATAAAGGGAGAATAAAGTTATGAGAGACATCTTGAAACATGTTTGGGCAGTATTCAATTCTAAACACACTTCGGTATTTTTTCTTCTTTACTGATTTTAATGACCTGCACATTTTGATTTTGGTTATCTTTACCTCTCCTAGGGAAGAGAAAATCTAATGAAAAAAATGTTGCATCAGCAAGGAGCTTTCACAGACAAGAGGGAATTTCATGTAACCCAGAAAGCAGTTTGCTCTTACATTTGATGCTGTTTAGGACATTTTTCAGCTGGGATGGTATTCACAATAAAGTACACAACATTTCATCACTGGGTGGCCAAGACTGAGATCCACATAAGGAAATTGACAGAGTGGATAATGGGACATGAAGTGTGTAGACAACCTTTCTTAAGTTAGCAAGTAGTTTGCAGGCCTAAGAAAATGTGCCCTCTTTAGTGACTTATGGTGTTTAAGATGAAATCTAAGCAAGTGAGCTTGGATGTAGTGGTACATATCTGTAATTTTAACACTTGGAATATAGAGGCAAAAGAGACAAGAGTTCAAAGCCAGCTTGGGCTATAACAGACCCTATACCAGTCACAAAAAATTGAAAGCAAACAAAGAATAAAGAAATCTAAGCAAGTGAAAGAGCAAGCATGAGGATAAGGCATTTGGAGAACACGAAGTTCTGTAACGATTATAGCTCAGGAACAGATGTATAAAACACTGAGCACTGTTAAGAGAGTCTGACGGGAAAGGCAATCCAGACAGAGTCACATGAGTGACTCTTGTAAATGTGTAATAATAACTGCGTGTTCCATGAGGAGGACTTGACATTGAGGATCCTTTGTGTAGTTATTGCTCTTCATGGTGAGTGCGCATGTGTGAGTGATAAAATGTAATCTTAAACTTCAAAGTGGCACATCCAGACTGTAAACATTTAAATCTTTCCCACAAATTCTAGTCCTCCTACAGGCATGTCCTAAAGAACTCTTTCTTGTGCATTACTGACAGTTACTTGAAGAGGATGTGCCCATTTACACAGCACAGAGAAGATGCTCTAGCCTCAGTGGCTTTCCTTAGTCATGGAAGGAGAATCCATAACTCCTTTCTTCTGTCTAAAACCAGAATCATGTGGCTAAAGCTGCCAAGTTCTGCTGCTTGCTGGGGCTGGAAAATGGCCACATCATCCAAATACCATTTTCACCAGCTTTTTGTTCTGATGGTTTCCTTCACTTCCTAAGCTTGGCTGTCATGTAACTCTCTCTGTAGACTAGGTTGGCCTTGAACTCAGAGATCCACCATTCTTTGCCTTCTGAATACTGGCATTAAAGATGTGCACCACCACACCTGCCCCTATGCTTTTCTTTAATTCCTTTTCACAATTTGAAAGCTTACCTGGGTGGGATCTTTCTCTGAGGTCATCACTCCCTTTATTCCACTTAGCATCTGATTTTCTTTGATGTTTACACTTCGTGGTGCCCTTTTCCTCCTCAAACTATACATTTTGTATTTTTTTCCTTGCTGTGGGATGGTCTGTATGTCAAATGTGTTGCTCTGATTGGTCAATAAATAAAACACTGATTGGCCAGTAGCCAGGCAGGAAGTATAGGTGGGACTGACAGAGAGGAGAATTGAGAAAATAGGAAGGCAGAGGGAGACACTGCCAGCCGCCGCCATGACAAGTAGCATGTGAAGATGCCGGTAAGCCATGAGCCACGTGGCAAGGTATAGATTTATAGAAATGGATTAATTTAAGATGTAAGAACTAGATAGCTAGAAGCCTGAGCCATTAGGCCAAACAGTTTAAATAATATAAGCATCTGTGTGTTTATTTTATAAGTGGGCTGTCGGACTGCCGGGGGGACGGACTTGGCGGGACCCGGAGAGAAAACTCTCCAGCTACATTTCCTTGTTCGACTTTGCTTCTTTTCATTACAGATCTGCATAAATCTGGCCACTAAGAGCCACACAACACAGCCAGCACTAGGTCATCTGGAAATGTCCTCTGTAAGAGCTATCTATCTGTAACTCTTCACTTAAGCCTCAGGCAGACTTATTGGACAAGGGCAGAAAGCAACCACATTCTTCATCAAAATATCATAAAAACCATCTCTAAGCTACACATTAATATTCTTCTCCTGTGAAACCTCTTGAGTCAGGCCCCCACAGTTCAAATCACCCTCAGTACCACTGTCTTCCATGTTCCTACAAGTATTGCCCATTAAGCCTGGCTTAAAATGTCTAATTGTTTTTCTCATCCAAAGTCCCAAAGTGTTTCATATTCCTCCAAACAAAAGCATGGTAAAGCCTATCACAACAATATCCCACTCCCAGTACCAATTTCTGTCTTAGGTAAGGTTTCTATTTCTGTGAAGAGACACCATGACCATAGCAACTCTTATAAAGGAAAACATTTAATTGAGGCTGGATTACAGGTTCAGGGGTTTAATCTATTATCATGGTGGGAAGCATGGTGGCATGCAGGCAGGCATGATGCTGGAGAAGCCAATAATTCTACATCTGGAATGGCAGGCAGAAGGAAGAGAGAGTGACACTGGACCTGCTGTGAGTTTCTGAAACCTCAGAGACCCTCTCACCCCCAAGTGACACACTTCTTCCAACAAGACTACAACTCCTAATAGTATCACTCCCTGTGCCCTATGAGGTCCATTTTCATTCAAACTACCACACAACCTAATAACCACAAGCTGAACACACCATATTAAATGAAACAGAAAGCCAGTACAAAAGACTGGAACATCCCAGTAGACTCCATCTAGTTTAAATGAACAGCCAATAGATGAGCACTTGCTAGCAATAGAGGAAGATTTATTTATTCATTGTGTGTGTAGGGGGAGGCTTGCATCCACCCCGGGGTACAGGTGTGTACATTCATGTGCTGCGTACAGGCCAGAGTATGACTTTTGATGGTTTCCTCTGTTCTCTCCCCTTTACTGCTTTGAAATAGAATCTATTTCTGAATTGGGAAGGTTGCCATTTCAGCTAAGCTGGCTAGCCAGTGAATTCCCATGATCTCCCTGGCGGTGCCCACAATGGAGTTACAGGCACACAGAGCCATACTTGGCTTTTATATGAGTTCTGGGGTTTGAACTCTGATGCCCTTGCTTGCATGGCAAACACTTTTATCTACTGACCCATCTCTTCACCCTAAAGGTTTGTGTATTATGACTTGACTAAAACTTTAGCTTTATGGGTGATGAAAAGAGTTGATGCTTATAAGTTTGTGAAATATCAAAAAACATTGAATTGTATATTCCAGAAGGATCATCTTTTGGTTTGTAAATTATGTCTTGGTGAGATGGATTATTTGTTGGATATCATGAATTGAGTTTGAATTTCCTTCCTGGAAGGGGATGATTAATTCAAGCATTAAATGGTAATCAATAGGATTCTACCTCTCTTTTTTCTATTTATAGTGGTAAAGAGAATGTCTGGCAAATAAGCGATATGCCAGGATGTGAAGAGGAATGATGTCTTATTTATTTGTCTATCTGCAGAGGACCATTGTCCATGCCACAGTCTATTAACGAGTAGAAATACATCACCTTAAATTTGGGAGGAGGGCTGGGCGATGGTGGCACATGCCTATAATCCCAGCATCCTTTGTGAGTTTGAGGCCAGTCTGGTCTACAGCATGAGTTCTAGGACAGCCAGTACTACACAGAGAAACCCTGTCTTGAAAACATTTTTTTGAGGAGAATTCTAAAATAGAATTATATTTTCAAATAACCTATTTGCAGAGATTTGTATATTTCTGTATTGAAATTTTTTATAGGAACAGGATTTAAATAATTCTTTGATTTTCCATGAGCTCTTTTTGTTCAGAATCTGATTATACTCAGAAGTCTAAAGCTTTGAAACACAAACATAGTACTGTAAGTACAAATGACTTAGGCAATCACCTCCCTTCCCAAATGATAGGGAGCAATCACATGCAGATCCAGGCAGCCCTATCATTATACGGTTGACTCCAGTGGCCTCCAGTGTAGAGTACTATGGAAAGCTGGTGAGGTTTTAGAACAAGGAAGTGGGAGTAGGCTTTCCTATGCAATGTGCTCCATCTGCAGACCCATGCTCCAAGCCCTTCCATAGATGTGAGCTATTCCTCGGTGCTTTACCATGCACCGCTGCTCTGGAAGGTCAGCGTGGACTGGATTTGGCTGAGATGTTAGAAGTAGGTTGGGGAGTGTCTCTGTGGTGACACTCTCAGCTCCTTGGGCTCTTCCCTTCCCTCCTCCCTCATCAATGTTTGTAAAGGCTAATGGAAAGATGTTTAAACAACATTTTCCCCTTCAGAGTTAAAACACCATTGGAAGAAAAGATTTATATAGCTACAGGAAAGTCTTTTAAAAGCACAGGCAGAAGGCATGCTCTTCCAGGCAGCCTAGCAGAAATAGGTAAAACCAGACACACAAGAGTCAAGTTGAAATAATCTTAAACCTCAGCTCCTCCAGGGCTGCTGGAGATCTGACCTCAGGTTCTCATGCTTGTTCAACGGGCACTCTATCCCTGGAGCCAGCCCCTCCACCCCATCACTTTTTCATATGAACGTTACTTCTGCTTCATCAAATACAGTTTCAGTTAGCTGAATTCATTCTGGTTTATTGTTTGTATATTTAATTGATGAATACTTGAGCAAGTCTAACTGTGAAAGGTCTTTCAGAGATTTTAGTTTGGGGTAGTGTATAAAAATGCAATGATAGAAAAAGTAATTCCATACTAAAAGAATTGAGAACTATTCCTGTGAGCATTAATGTGCATGCTTTTCATTTTGGTTTTGTTTAAAAACTCTACCTTTTTTTTTTTTTTGCTAGAGTTCTTTAATTTTCTTCTAAATTCTATTCTCAAATTGCAATGCTCCCAACAATTTTTTTGCAAATTAAGGTACATATAAAATCTGATAACAGTTTTCTGTTTTCAGTTTTCTCTCAGTATTCAAAAGGAGTCACTTGCGGGGATGGCTTTGGTGTTTAGGGACTGCAAAAGCTCCGGTCTGCAGGTATAATTGGGGCTTGACATTGCATTGCTAGACTTGGGGTGTCTCGTTAATCTTTGACACCAAGTTCAGTTTTGTCCTCTTTCAAATGCTTGGGAACTAGTGATCAGTTTGTGACTGGCGTCTGCTTGGAGCTTCCTTGCACCCCTGGCTTCCTTTCACCTCCCAGGCTTCCCTTCCCAGTGGCCTCCGCTGCTCAGCACCTGGCTGGCTACTGCTTTTTCATGCTTGCTGTCTTTCTCTCAGTTCTTGATTTTTTTTTTTAATTCTCTGGATCTTTGAACATTTCTCATCTCTTCAATTTAATTTCTTGTATCCAGAATGATACTCCACTTTGTCCTTTTCCATCTCTATGAAGGACCAAACTCACTGTTTTCCTTTGGGGATTTGCAGGATTTTTTTTTTAACATTTATTTTTAGCCTACTGTAGTTCTATTAAATCCAGACTTCCTCCCAGTTAATCCTGAGTTTCTGTGGATTATCTCATCATCATATCCAAACATACTTGCCAAATATACAGTCTTCCTCTTGGCATGGGTCAATTCCCCTGATCTTTTATGAGCCGCGCGGAGACCTTTGAAGTACAAGTCCTCTCTCCACTGCTGGCAGCTGGCAGATGCACAGCTGCCTGAGGCCCATGGGGGGATGGGCAGGCATCATTGCCAAATAGCTGTGGCATGGTAAACAATGCAGAGTACCTTGCCAAAGCCTTTGCTCTTTACTGTTTGGCTCTGATGGCAATGATGTAAGCTATTGAAAAAAGCTTAGATAGTGAAAAGCTAGAATCTCACCCAATACTTAAGTGCAGAATCATCTTTGTTAGAAGAGTATGTAAGACATTTTTATAAGGAAATCATTGTCATTCTGTACTGACTGTAGATATCCTTTAGGCTGGGAGAATTTATTTGCTCTGACATTTCAAAATTAATGTGCATAGATTTGAACTGAATGCAACCACCACTGTGGATCCTGCCAGAAGTATCCAGAACTTACGGCTGTTTCCAACCCTTGTGTACTGACTGCATGGAAGATGGACCATATGGAAGGGAGAGAACAAATCTGATGCCAGATGTCTGAAATTACCTTTGTGTAGAGTACTGAGTTAGTTTAAATTGAGCAATAGCCAAGTGTAAGCAACAATACCAAGGTCCCGAAGAAGCCAGTTTGATCTGATTAGGAACTTCTGTAGATGGCTAATTCAAGAGCTTCTGTTTACAGTGCCTCAGTGAGCAGTCAGTGTGGGAATCAGCAGAACATGATTAGAAGATGCTTACTGTAATTTTGCACCTGAATAGCATAATTTTGTTGCTTAGTGGAGTCAAATGTTTTCTGTAAAAAGTATTTTCATAAAAATGTTACTGATACTACACATTTATGTGTGCATGAAGAAAGCCACAAGGCCTGTGCTCTCTGTCCCTAAACTAGTGCCCATGAATTGATCACTAAAGAGTGCTGTGGCCAGGCCAGGCTTTGGTTAATATATGAAAGAATACGTTCCAAGTTGCTCAAAGTTTGCTATTCAAATATTAGGCTCTGCTGCTGGAAGGCTGTTCTAGCTATCTCAGTTTGTCTTTTATGTAGCAAGGGTTGTGTGACCAATTCAAAGGACAGAGCTGGCATTTCGGGGATCCTAAAGTACAGGTTACTTTTTGCCTGTTGTTAATGAAGGCTTGTTTAGTATGAATCACTTGAACTGTGGGAGGATTTTGTGTGAGACTTGCTTTCATTGTAAAACTATAGTTTTCACTGGATAGTCAACTTCTAAACCAGCTTTCAGCAGTCATAAAGAAAAAGGACAGAGTGTTGTCATTTTTATTGTGAATGCTCAGTTTATATTTTTTAATTTGTCTTGCAAAAATTTTTATGTGGGAAAATTTTAAATCTTTACATCTTTAAACTCGGTGCCTGGATGCCTGGGGTGGTGGTAAATGACTGTGACACTTGGGAGATGGAAGCCTCAGGACTGAGGAGTTCAAGGCCAGCCTGGGCTACCTGAGACCTTGTCTCAAAACGAAAGTCAAATACCACAAGAAAGCAACATCCAACTGTGCTTGTTAGAATGAGCTGTTCCCATCATCCCAGCATCTGAACACATGGTCCGGGTTGGACCATGTGCTCTTCCAGTTGGCTTAGGAGGTATGACCCTGGTGAGGGAGGTGTGTCACGGTCACTGAGGCTGGGATTAGAGGTTTCAAAGCCCCAGATGGGGTCCAGTGCTGAGAGGGGGAGTGGACACAAGTCCCCATTCCTAACCCAGAAACCATCTCCAACTGATAACTCTTCACCAAGGAAAAATCAGTTCTCTCCCAGGGAGTCTCACTGGTTACACAAACCACACTTTTACAAACAGACCCCAGGCCCAGCAGTATGTGGCCAACACAAAATAATGTTTTTGGAGAGTTTTTTGTTGTTGTTGTTTTGTTTTGTTTTTTGCCTCACAGTGGTTTGTCTGGGCTTTTGTTTGTTTGTTTTCCCTTTCCAGATCTTTTGCTTGTATACTATAGTTTCTGTTTTTTTTTTTTTTTTTACTAGTTTTCTCTGTGTGTGAGCATGTGTGTCTTGGTGTCTTCATGGGTTTCTTGTGCTTTCCTTTGCCCTCCCCCATCTGTTTTGTCCTGTTCCAGTTTGTGGCTTTTATCTTGTTTTATTTACTATTATTATTGTTTTTTTTCTTCAGATGCCTATTTGTATTCTAATGAGAGAGAGAAAGACAGGGTACAGATTGGATTTGGGATTTGCATGGCAGGGGATATGGGGAGGACCAGAGGGCAGCTGGGAGAGGGGAAACCATAATCAATATATTATATGAAAAAATGTATTTTCAGGAAAAGAAATTTGAAAGCAGGAGTCAGGATTTCCTTTCATCAAAATGATTATTAGCAGCTGGTAATAGAATCAAATACTTTGTGTATTTGCTGTGGGTCTTCAGATAATATTTCGCAGGAAGAGGTTCTTAATTAAAAGCTCCATTTCCAAGGAGATAATTCAGAATGCAGGCTCAGGGGACGAGAACATGTGGCCCACCAGAGTCTCTGGGGGAGGTTGTGCTGCCATGAGTTCTAAAGTGGGAATTGGCTTTTCATTTATTTTGTTTCTCAATCATATTGCAAATCTAAAAGCCAAAACTAAAAAAAGAATTTAGACTGGATTTTTCTTATCTTTCATTTATTTGTTGCCTCGGGCTCAGAAATGGATATTTAGTTTGGAAATTTTTCTGTTTCACAAAAGGACTTGCTGGTGTTTTCCTTTCACATAACTTACTTCTTCTCATACTGGTTTCAGGAAATTATCTGCGGCCAGCTCGCTGCTTGGTTGTTTTTGCTAGCATCTGACTCATGTCCCTTTGTCTTCCTCCCGTCACTTAGTGTTTTTAAACCATCTTAAAGGGACTGAGTCCCTATAGCAAGGACAGCAGACAACGGCCATAAACACTGCGTGCTCCTAGGGTCTCTGTGGCTGTGATAAAACACCGTGACCAGAAGCAACTTGGGGAGGAAAGGGCTTATTTCACTCAGGGTCCCTGTAGAGTTCATTATCAAAAGCGGTGAGGGCAGGACTCAAGCAGGGAAGGGACCTGGAGGCAGGATGGGGCGGATGGGGCTGATGGGGCTGATGGAGGGCTGTGGAGGGCTGCTGCTTACTGGCTTGCTCATCTGACCTGCTCAGCCTGCTTTCTTATAGAACCCAGGACCACCAGTCCAGAGTGGCACCACCCATCATGGGCTGGGCTCTCCCACATCAATCACTGGTTAAGAAAGTGCCTCACAGCTGGATCTTATGGAGGCATTTTTCAATTGAGTTTCCCTCCTTTCAGATAGACTCAAGCTTGTGTCGAGTTGACATATAACTAGCCAGCACAATATTGAAAGGATCATTTAACCAGTACTTTTATATTTAATGAGTTTGAAATAGTAAGATATTTTTGTGTTACCAGAGAATGAAAGATTGTTATCTTTTCAAATTAAAAATTTCAGGCTGAGGTTATTTATGCCCCCTTGCTAGGGGAAGCACACAGGAATCACACCTACCCACACCCACCTTCATCTGGGGCTTAGCATTTGAATCTTTTGGCTTACATTGTCTACAAATCCAGTATAAGTGAAATAAAGCAAGTGAATATATTTTAAAGGTCTGTCTTACTAGATAGCATATATTCAGACATGGCTTTAGGGAGGACAAAACAGCTGTCTTTTCAATAGGTGCTTAAATTATTTATACTTAGATTAAATATCTACAAGAAATTCCATGAGTAACCTATATAATGGCAAACAATTACTTAAAGTTGGGGAAAATCACATTGTGAGGATAAGAAATTCCACAGCTACCTTTTTAAGAAAACACTATGTTAAAGGTTATAATTTTAAAATGATAGCCTCAAGATGCTGGCTTTCCAATGGAGAAAGGAAATGTTCAAAAGTAGTTTGAATCCTTTCTACTACTAATTTATGGGGTGGGACAAGTTTATTTCATTCAACTTAAGGGGTTTTTGCTGATAAGTGAAAGTAATGCCCAACTCACAGCATAGTTTTAACTATTTATAAATCTCTCAGGATGTGTATGTAAGTATATATAGAGAGGTACATGTGCACAGGTTTGTGTGTGTGTGTGTGTGTGTGTGTGTGTGTGTGTGTTCTTTAGTGTTTCATTCCTTAGAAGACCCTGAGAATTAGCATGGACATCTGTGACTTTATCTCATTTTCCTTTAGATTATGAATTGGCATCTACATTTTAATATGACCTCCAATCCAAGATACTCTTCTGTACATTATTATAAGAAGCATGGCTCAATCTTGTGTAAATGGATGGTTCTCTCCCTTCTGCAAGTTCCCGAATAACTACTCAGAGGCTTAATATTACTTATAAATGCTTGGCCGGTAGCTCAGGCTTATTACTAACTAGCCCTTACACTTAAATTAACCCATAATTCTTATCTGTGTTTAGTCACATGGCATTGTACCTTTTCCCAGTATGGCATTTTCAACTTGCTTCCTCTGTGTCTGGCTGGCAACTCCTGACTCGACCTTTTCTCTTCCCAGATTTCTCCTACTCTGGCTCTTCTTGCACTCAATCTCTTCCTGCCCAACTATCGGCCAATCAGCTTTATTATTAACAATTAACACAGTCCACAGCAGTCTAGCATACCGAGTCACATAGCATTTAGTTAAGGTCATGTTTCCATTTTAAATTAAATGTTTTAGCCCATGGCATTGCCTTTTGTGACACATAGATGATTGCATAGCAACTCCCCGCCTCACCACAATCTCCTCAGAACTTGCAGCACAATATATGGACTCCAAAGGTACAAGCCAGCCACAATTTTATTGGTATTTTATCTTAAAAATCTTTAAGAATAAATATTTTTACACACTAAAAATAAACAGTCAGCACCAACTGTAATGTCAAAATATGGAATCTTTCCTTTGATTTTATTTCTAGGAGTGTTTCCAAACAGAGTGTGTGTTGAGCTTGCTTCCTGCTTTTCATGCATGCTTACTTTATGAAACAGAATGTTAACATTGAGCTTTTAACAAGACACTAAGATAGAAGACGTTTCCTAAGACTGATTGCCAGTGCAGAATTCACCAGTCTGGCTTCAGAGCTCTGCTTCCCAGTGCAGAATCTACCAGTCTGGCTCCAGAACTCAGGGCTCTCCACTGGTTGGCAGATTCATCAAGGCAGCAGATAGAATGGAAGAGAAGACCAGTGGCAGGAGAGGATTTCAGAGAAAGCCATGCTGTGAGCTATACCCCTGTGGACAGTGGGCACCTGCACTTCCTGACCAATTCTGACTGCGAGCAGGCCTCCAGAGCACATGGGAGGCTCCATTGAGTTTCCTGTGATCTACACACAGAAGGCTGAGAATGCTGACTGGTGCGTGGGTGATGGAGCCAATAAGAGGCAATGTCAGGATTTTCCTGTACTTTTATAATTTAGTTTGCGGGGGGAAGAGATATGTCCGCATTTGTCATGGAGCATGTATTGTACTGAAAACAGAATTCTGACATACACACACACAACACAGTGAGAAGAGAGAAAGAGGACAGGGGAGGGGAGAGGAGAGAAGCAATCATTCTCTCACCCTTGCCTTTGTCATTTGATTTCTGTGGTGTAAATATGTCTATTACCACCTAGGGAATCTTCCAACCCGACATCTTTGAGCCAACTGCACTTTAAGGTGGGACAGGAACACAGGAACATGGAGGAGCAAGAGAGGTCGGGGAAAGGGAGGGGAGACAGAAGCATAAAGACAGTTGATCTCAGCTTTGGGAAGATGGAGAATTTATAAAACTACTACTTGGAACAGAATTATTTCCTCTCAGAGAAAAAACCATAGCACTCTGCAGGTTGAGTAGGTCTTCTAGATGATTTGCAGCCCACAGTAGAATGTTGGGAATCTGCTTTAAAACCCAATCAAGACAGTGGATGTGAAGCCTTATAGTAACTGCCCACAGCATAAACCAAGCCAGAAGATCTTGAGATGCACACTGAGGGTGTGGAGAAAGGATAACTTAATGTTAAACCCAGTTTTAAAAAGTTTTGATGGTGCAGCCTCCAAGATCTCTCTCCTACACACAGTAGACTACGGACAGGCCCAACCTTCAGAGTCTGCATTAATCATTGTCCACTGCAGAAAGAAACTTCTCTGCACAAGACTGAGAGTAGCTTAACTAGTTAATTGATGGGTATAAACATAAATATTTTAGAAGGCGAGTTTACAACATGTCCATCTAGCAACTCAGCAGTAGTAGGTTATGTGCTAGAGGCTGTGGCTTCCTCAGTCATGGCTTTTGACATTTGCAGTACCGGGCATGAATTCCTCCCATGGGATAGACCTCAATTCCTGTCAGAGCCACTGGTTACTGCTTTGACAGTCACGTCACTGTGTCACTAGTGACACAGTGGCAGGTCAATATTATAGTATAAAGCATCCACTCAGGACAAGAATGATGATGACCTTTCTTCCTCAGCATCCTGTATAGCATCTCCTGGCATCAGGAAAGCAAGCCAACAGTAAGGTAGCTTCCAATCAAAATTGTGATTATTGGAGAAGGAATTCTAATGACTAAGTTGAGGTTGTATTTGTCTTAAAGTGGCCATGTGACTGTTTCTTTTCAAAGGGAAACCCTGAATGTTTTCATCTGATCCTAGAGGATCCTAAGAGACAATTGTGGTATGAAATGTGCTAGTTCAGTATAGAAGTCACATACACGTAACTACGGATTCACACACATATGCCAAGACTTCATTGATGGGTCAAACTTCACTCCACACTGAATGTACTTTGACATAGCCTTTACAAGTTAGATATAGTATATGTGTACATGTCTTCATGCATGTATATGTTTTCATGTGTGTATACATGTTTTTACGTGTCCCCTTGTGTGTGCATATATGTGGATGCTAGAGGATGATGTTGGCTATTGTTGTTCACCTTATTTTTATTTGTGACAGAGGATTTCCTGAACATAGAGCTCACTGATTGGCTAGTCTCTCACTGACTGTGGAGCTCACTGATTGGCTAAGCTGGCTGACTGGGGATTCTCCTGTCTTCATATTCCCTGTTCTGAGATTATAGATGGTTACTCACACCCCACATTTTATGTGTTTGCTGGGGATTAAATTGAGGTTCCCTACTTTACTGAGACAGCCATATCCCTAGCCCAGAGTTATAAATGTTTTGTAGTAAGTCTGTACATGTAATTAATCTTCCCCTGGTGACATTTTGATTTGTCACAATCATGTGACATGTATGTACATACATGACTCTTGATTTTTCTGGTAACTTTATAAATATAAATGTTTTCCCCCCCAAAATTAAATATTATTTCTTCTACTTCTTTGTATAGTTCTCTTCTCAACTAAAACCTTTGAATTCTTACTCCCCAGTAGAGGGTATATTTGACAGATGTTTGTTAAAAGAGTGGAACTAAACTTCGTTTTCATTGGTTGGTGGTAGTGGGGGCAGAAATGAATAAAGATGCACATAAAGAGGGAGCAAGAGTGTACACATGTCACGATTTAAGCTTGGCTAAACTTGGTCCTTTCTCTGGAGAATATTACAGGGAGAAAATAACATAAACCTCCCTTATTATGTTGGTTTCTTGAAAATGTCATATTTCAATGGACATAGCCACTGAATTTATTTTAAAAATTAATTCATTTTGTGGATGTGGGCCAGTGGTAGAGTGCTTGCTTGTCATGCACAAACCCCAGCATTACAAAACCACAACACTACAAAGAATCAGTATATTTAGAGGCCAGTGTGATAGCTCTGCAGGGAAAGGATCAAATCTGAGTTTGATCTTGGAATCTACATAAATGATAGAAAGATGGGACAAACTCAATAAGGTTGTCCTCTTTCACAGATGCCCCATGGCATTTCCCCCCCCCCACATCATACACAACCACAGAAAAATAAAATAAAAAATTAAATTGGTATATTTCATGTATATACATGACAATATTTCATTAATTGGTTACCAAATGAACAAAGAAAGTTCAAGTCATTTATAATGGAAAGAAAAATGAGTGGTAAAAGTGTAACTTTTATAAAAATGTTATACCCCGGACATATTGAACCATATTTGATTTTTAGAGACTTAGCATTACTACTTTTTAGTTTTCAATTGCATCGTTTTTATCATGCTACCAGACCCTAGGAAGAGATGGTTGGTATTTTTATTAGTATGGTAGATGAACTTAAATTCACAGTGGTACCACAATGGTCTGTGCACAGTGCTCCATCTGTGGCAGATGTTCAAAGACACGGAGTAATATTTTCATGTCCTGTAATAGGATATTAGGAATAAAATAATTTATGTTCATGTGGCAGCTGATATCAGAATCCTCCCTAAAAACAATGGTATTACTTTAAGAGATCTTTGAATAAAAGGTTGGATGCACAGATTTTGATATTGCCTGGTACTCAGATTTAGAAAAAAAAGGCCGACAATAACCATCTTCCACAGAGAATGGGAAAGCCCGTTAATTCTTCAGAGGGGGAGAAGAGAGATAGCAGAATAGATAGAATGGATTATGGGAGAAAGAGGAGGGCCAGGGCAGCCCCTTGTGTTGATGTAACTGACGGCATTTTTAAGTTGGATGACACATGTTATTTAGTCTAAGTTGATCTTGTAGCTGGAACATTAAAAAAAAAATTTAGCCCTATTTTCCATTCTAGAAACCTTTTCACAAAATATATTCCCTTGGCTTCTTATCGCATTTGCTTGTTTTGTAGAAACAAAGGAAGACTTTTCAAGTTTCGAATGGCACCCAGGGAGAGTAGGTATGGACAGAGAATGCTAAGTGATCCAGAAGCCGAGGAGAGTTTTCTCTCTGTGACCACAGCTTGGGAGCTGTGGTGAAAATGGTGACGGTTTTATGATTCAAACATCTGTGAACCTGTCTGGAGGAAACTGGTAGGTCAGGTTAATGGACTACTGCATAACTGTCTTCTGAGTTACACAAAGGTCTATCAGCTACTTAATTTTTTAGTTGTTTTGACAATTCTTTTTCTTTTTTCTCTCTTTCTTTTCCTTAGAAGGTGTCTAACCAAATTTTGGCAAATACCACACATGTCTCACAGCAGTCCCTTCTAGAATATTCCCAAGGTCAGAGCCTTAGGAACTAGGGAACAGTTTTCCAGGGGAAGGATAGCCTGGCAGAGCATCTTGACTCTCCTCAGCAGCACCTAACAGCAATGAGTAACTGTGATCAGCTGCCCCGTCAGCCAGTGCGGCAACATGCCTGACTTCTGCATCCCCACTGCTCAACATTAGTGTCACCAGACACGACAATTGGGAATCAATGAGCCAGAAAAACTCAGTCTTAATGCACAGTTCCTCTTCTTAACTTATTCTACTACATGAAAGTAAACTACTCACTATGGTGAAAAAATAGACAAGGTTTCTTCTTTTTACCATGTCCCTTATATGTGACTAGAGCTTAAAGATGGGGCCTGGTGTATGTGAGGCCAGTGCTCTGCTACTCCGTGACACTCCTGGGCCATTAGACAAGACGGTTATTTTTTAATGTGCTTTATGTTTAAGGGCTGGAAGCGCATCTCCTGATTAAGACTCTCTTCAGCCATCACTCTTCCTGTGTGGTAGGTCCAGCATCTCTACTTTCTCTACCTTGAGATTGTTGGTCACCCTGGACACGTCTGAAGAAACAGATTAATTAAAAGTCATGGTGCTGCTAAAGGGGTTGAGGGATTATGCTTATGGAAGAACAGCAAATTGAATGTTTATATGAGGAAAACTCAACTTATACAATTAAAATGACAACCCTTGCTCCACATTGTAGGAAATAAGTTACAGCACAAAAGAGAAATAGGACAGCAAGTTATACAGTAAGTGGGTGGGGTTACATGTAAGCCATTTTCCTGGAAATCACATTTGAAGCAAGGAAACTACAATGTCAAATAAAATTTCGAGTGGGTAAGAATTTATTCAGTTCATTTATTTTATGTTAGGGTTGTTTTCCATATGAAATCAGAATTAGTAGCTTCCTTTTGAATGAAATTTAAATTTTATTTCTAAGCGTTTTGATTTTAGAATGATGCATTTTTATTATTTAAATTTTTTCTAATAGCTTCTTGTGAGTATATAATACACTCTGATTACCTTCATTCACTCACCATTTCATAGATCCCTCACACCCTATATAATCTTTCTCCCTGCATATCCCTGGCCCACATTTGATCCAGAAATTTTAAAATAAAAGGATTCAGGTAAGTTCTTTATGTTCTTTTAAGAGTACTTGGGGTGGGAGTGACTATGAATAAATACATTGCATTAAATTCTTCATCTTTTTTTCAGTCAGTGATGTACTAAGTGAAATGAAAAGCAGTAAAAATGTAGAAAAACTGACTGACCTAAGACAGTTCCATCAAGGCCCATCGGAATATAATCTCGTTCTAAGAATATTTTAAAAAGCATTTTTTGGATCACAACAAAATTGAGAGTTTTTTGTGACCTACCTATTGGTTCCTCCCTTATCCCTAAGCCCTGGCAACTTAACTTTCATTATGTTCACGGTTTAGTCTTTTTCAGAATGGCACAGACTTGAATCATAGTATGCACCCTTCATACCATCAAAATGGGTTTCCTTCACTTAGTGATGTACATTGGAAGTCATCTCATGGTTTGATAGCTCATTTTTCAAAGCTGAAAAAATATTCCTCTCTATATGCCTGTTTACTTATCCATTCAACTAGTGAAAGATATTTTATTTGCTTTCACATTTTGTATAATTATGAAAACCTTTTTGTAAGTATCATAGTGCATTTCAGTTGTTAACTCCTTAGGACAAATACCAAAGACTGTCACTGCTGGATTGTGCAGTAAGACAAGCTTAGGTTCCTAAGAAATCACAAATTTCTCTTTCAAAATATTTGTATCATTCCCCATCCCATTAGCGATGGATGGAAGCTTCTTTCATTTTATATTCTCACTGTTCAACTCATCAGCTAGGCATGGAACAGATTTAAAATTGATTTAATTTGTTTCTCCTGCTGCTGCACAGGATGTGGGCAGCTTTATTTTTATTTGTCTGTTCATCTTTTCTAATGAGATATTTGTTACAGTATTTGGCCCATGTTTTAATGTTTGTCTTCTCATTACGTTTCAAGCATTGCTACAGTTGGAGTCTTGAATGGTTTGGTGCCTACCCTGCAATGCTACTGGGAGTTGGTAGGACTGTTTAGGAAGTGGAAGGAAGGAAGTCAGTCAGGTTGCTGGGGGCTTCAGTTGTTACTGGGACCCTGGCTCCTTTGTGTTTCTCCTTCCTTCCTGGCTGCCATGAGGTGAGAAGCCTTTCTCCTCTGCACACATTCCAGCATGAAATGTTTGCCTTACCTTAGGCTAAGTGCAATGGAGCTAATTTACCAAGTGCTGAAACCTTAAAACTGCGAGCCATAATAATTTGTCTTCCACACAATTACTTCAGATAATTGTTGCAGTAATGGAAAGCTGACATGAGCTTGTCATATGTATTTTAGATACCAGTCCTTTATTAGAAAGGAATTTTGCAAATATTTTTGTCCAGTCTGTGTCTATCTTTTCATTTTCTTAAGGCTACCTTTGCAGAACAGAAAAATTTAATTTTAGTGAACTCAAGCTTATTCAATCTGCCTTTTATAGATGGTGACTTCGCTTTTGTATCCAGTCACCTCCAGACTCAAAGTTGTTTCCTCGCTGTCTTGTAGGACTTTTTAATTTTCATTTTACATTTGGGTTTATGTCTACTTTAAGGAATATTTTGAAGGGTGTAAAACCTTAATCTAAACCCATTATTTACATTGAGTGTGCAGTAGTTTAACACTAGTTTTTGATCATTTTAAATATTTTAATTAATTCATACTTTTATATAATGCATTTTGATCAATGCTAAATTTAAAGGGTATCATTGTTGATGCTGCTTTGCCAAAGATTAGGTGGCTTGTGTTTTTGTAGCTGTCCTTGGGCATGCCATTGTGTTTTACTGACTTAGCACAATAAGCTGTAAAGTCAGGTAGATTCTGTTCTCCTACTTTGTTCTCCCTTGATGTCATTTTGACTGTCCAGAGTCCTTTGCCATTTTATATAAAGACTGAAATTAGTTTGTTGTTATCCACAAAATAGCTTTCTGTATTTTAATTGTGGTTGCATTGAATCTAAAGACCAGGTTAGAAAGAACTGACATCTTGACAACACTGAGCCTTCCTATCAAATGATATACAAGTTTTCTATTTATTTGGTTCCTCTGTAAATTTTTTATCAGAGTTTGGTTGTTTG